>PVJC01013441.1:0-37989 GCA_004026665.1 Murina feae | reverse complement strand
ACGTCCCAGCAAGGCCGGCTGGACACAGGTTCTGGAGTTTTTTCTCCTATAATTGATACTGTTCCTTGAAGGCCTTTGTTTATCTCCTATAATTGATACACTGTTCCTTTAAGGCGGCCTTCTAACTACTAACGAAGCCTCCTCTGCTTCACCTCGCAGCATCTATAATGAAACAATTGTTACTTTTACTGGTTAGGCCCGGGCTGCTCTTTCCTTCAGCTCCGGAGGATTCTATGATTGTTACATTGTTTCAAAGCTGTGTTTCGCTAGAGGCAGTTTAATTGGAGCTGAGCTGAGGGGCGCAGCTTCACTTTCGCTGCTGCCGCAATGGAAAGGGCTGTTTACTCAGGTCCGTGAGTGGCGGCCGCCATGTTGGCTGTGCTAATATGCATACAGCCGCTCTGATTGGCTGGTGGGCGTGGCTTATTCTGTCTCGGAGAAATGGTTAATTTTAATATTTCGCTTTTATTAGTTTAGATGTTCCCTGTTATAGTGAAAACTGAACAAGGTTGGCTGATTTAAATACATTGAAAGAGGGTAAAACATAGTTTGGTTTTCTTAATACTATTCTAGCCTGGTTTTGAGGTCCTGGCTGAGGACTGCTCAGTTTCCCTGTGTGAGCAGCTGGTTAACTCCACACTCCCAACCACTGATCATATTGGGCTCTCATACTCCAGGACACTGTACTCACAAGGTGTAGATGCCCCATGGATCAGGTACCAGAAAATAGGGACAGCCCTGTTTCAATTAGCCAGTCCTCAGTGATCCCATGATATCTAGCTAAAGTCACCCTACTTGCCCTGCACAAGCTGCCCCCTCAGCTCTAGCTTGACCCCCTGCACCATGCCCTTCCTGACATCCTTCTCTTGTTCTGCCTTTCATTTACCTAGAGTGTCAGTGTGTTATGTACAACCATGAAAAGAATCTTTAAATTTTATAAAACAGATGGTAGAATCCTAATTTTAGAAATGACATTCAAGTAATTCCTAAGGATATAGTCACAGATTATTGTTGAATAAAAACATTAAGTGTTATTTTTAACACACATTATTAGTCTAAGGTATTACATTTAATTAATAATTTAGAAATTTTAATTAAATTGAACATATTAATCCCTTATTATTCAAAAGCACTATCACAATTTATGAGATTTAACCATTATACAAGATATCCTATTATTACAATTTCTTTAAATACCATTTAATATATTTGAAATCTTAAACAATTGTGAGAACGATAGCTTCTTTCACTCAGACCAGTGTAGAAACTTTTAAAAAAGTTTAGCCATAATCTTATAAATCAGATTATTTTATTGTAAAGCATGTTAGAAAAAAAGTGTATTTCTTAACCTGTGCTATTCACCTACTTAATTTGAATATTACATGCACTTATTTTTAACATTTATAAACTTATGTGTTTATAAAATGTAATTTTAAAGACTCCTTAAGTTATATTTAAACTTTCTTTGTAGAGCTAGTGGTCTTTTTCTTTCTTTTATATCTAGTGAGGCCATTACTAAATTACTTCACTTAGCTGCATGTTTTTGTTGGTGTTTTTGTTTGTTTGTTTGCTTTGTGGTTAGGTTTTTCTGCTTTTTAATATAGCTCACATATATTAAGCAAAATAAATTCGGCTTACTCTTTATCTTCATTTTTTTCCCAAAATACAATTGCTACTTACTATCTAATATAGATATTTTTAGAGTGAACACATGGCAACGTCTTTTTTTATTATTAATCTCTGAGAGAGGATAAAGTGGGAGAGAGAAAAACATAAAATAAGAATGAGAAATTTAAATGAGTCAATTTCAGAGAAATGTGAATTTATTATTGTCAAAAGCTATTTATCTTCCCTATGCATGAGGAAAAAATATTAGATGAAGGAAACCTTTCTGAAACACACACACACACACACACACACACACATTTTTATAGCTGATAAAATAAAGTGAACCATGTGAAGTGTCTATTTTTTTAGACAAATACAACTAGACCATCTCCTTTTTATGCTAAGATGTCTCTAAAGTGAAACATCTTCATGTCAAAATTCCTTTAAGTGACCATTGTAAATCCAAATTGTCCTTTTAAAAACCCTTACAAAAACTAAACTGTTTCATGCTATCAGCATTTATACAGATAGGCAGGTGGGAACGGACTTAGTGGAACATTTATAAATGATGGTGGCCCTTTGCCTTTTATTAGTGAACAAAATGGGTAAGTCTCCAAAAGTCAAAACCCATGTTGCATTTTTACCTAGCTCATAAAAGCCTTAGCAATGATGAAATGAAGCAGCGAAGTCTCAATGAAGGATATTAATAATGATGATAGTAACTGCCGGTACCTGCCGGGAATCGATCAGGTAACCTGAAATTAGGGCAAAGAGGCTGAGAAATAAAGACACAAAAAATATGGGATTGGGAGGACTGAAGAGTTAAAAACTGCAGCAGCCTCGAACTTTATTACAGGCAAATATTTATACTCTAGTTCTTGGACCGTATTCAAAACTTCTTGGCACCAGACATATCCTTGTTTTTATGGCTACTTACAGATAATTTTCTACGCCTAAACAAGCCCTGGTGTCCTTCCTCAGTCCATATCCCTAAGAAAAATACCCAAGCTATAATTCTACTTAATCTACAAGGACATTTGCTTATACTCATAACTTGCGAATTTCAGCGTGTTTCTTCCCACGTAGCATAAGAGAAAGGTTCATATAGGGAAAACTGCCTCCATCTGCCTTTGCAGAGAGGGGCCTCAAGGTCTTGAGACCGAGGCCATTTCAGCTTCCCACAAGTAACAGTAATGAAGTCACCAGCAGCCCTCTGCCCTTTTGTGCAGAGTCCTGAGCAGCAGCAGAATTACTGCAGTTACCAACAAGCTGGGAAGGGGAGACAGGCTCTTCATGACACTCTATCAGCACTGAAGCATCTGGGCTAGGCACAGGAGAGCCTGGCTCTAATTCTACTGACACTTCCAAACTATGGAGTGAAAAATAACATACAAGCAGAGCAGTTAGCTCAAGCCTCTATTATAACTTTGCAAGTGAGAACAACTTAAGGTAAGTGTTGATGAGGGGAAGGGAAGGTAACAAAGTTTTACTCAGAAGAAGATGGTCAAACTTCTGTTTGTTTCAAGAACTGTTCATTATTCAAAGCCCTGGAAGCTGTGGGGAAATAGGTTGTGTTAATCATGGATCGGTCTGCAGAAACAGCAAGAATGAAGTCAGGGTATAGCAACTGTTGACCAAACAATTTCAGCTTAGCAGAATTGGGAGAAATGTTTGGGGACTAAGATATTGCAACTCTCAGTAAAAAAAAGTAAAAATAAAAAAAATATGGAATAATAATAAAATTAAAAAAATAAGGTTACACTTCTTCTGTTAGGTACAAAGCTAGATATGATCAGCTGAGGTGGGGCCTGGTTTGGGGTCCTGATCAAGGGTCAGACCAACATTGCCTTCAGACCGCCTCTCTATGGGCAGCCCAGCAGCCAGCAGATCACCAAGAACTAGCTGGAAGAAAATGACATGACCAACCTCAAGGCAACCTCACTAGGGCCCAAGACTAATTATAATAACATTCACATTGTGGTTTTGACCCCTTTGCGCCCTTGAATTTTTTTGTAAGCATTATGAGTAAGGGCATGCACAGAAGAAATATAGTTATGTAATCCTTTTCTGTCAATCATCCTGAATGCAAATAACAGTCTCCATCAGAAACTCCCTCATTTAAAGCATAAATTTAAACCCAGGAGTTTGGGGCCATTGTCTCTCTCAACTGGCTTGCTCTTGCTTAGAGTGTATCTTAGATAAATCCCACTTTGTTTTACTTTCATTTTACTGACCTTAAATTCTTCTCTGCATCAACGAGAAGTCCCAGCTGATAACCCCAATTGGTAACATTTCCATTTATTTTTAATATACAAATAGATTCATTGGCTTATGTAACAACATAACAGTCTGGCTTTATCCACGGCTGTTACAACAGGGAAGAGAACTGAATTCATGAACTCAATTCTGTTGTAACAAAGGCTTTTAGAAGATGAGTTAGCAGGGGAGATCTTAGGCCACATGTGTCTGCTAATTGGCCTTACCCAAAGGAAGAGTCAACTTTCTCATCTTCATGACAGGAGATAGCTTTACAACTTGGGACTTAGGCTCCCCCTCTCCCATGTGACTGGGAGAGAGTGGTGCTAGCATCCTTGATGAGTACACTTCACAGGGATGACTCAAGGCTCTTGAGAAAATTTCCTGGGTTTTAAAACTGGCAAGATGCTTAAAAAAGACTGATAGCTCAAAAAAAGCAGAGTAAGAATTTGTGCTCGTAAATGTTCTAAAGTAAATGGTCTAAGAAAAGGGTGATTGGAGGCCTAGAGGCAGGAAGAATCCAAGGCAAAGTTCAATGGTGCTAAGGGAAATATTAAGTCTGGATTGGTCACACCCAGGACCACATGTTCCCAGAAATCATTATTTTCAAATTGTAATATCTAATACAATAAAAGAATAATATGCAAATTAACCATAACTCTGAGACACGTAATCCATGCCCCCAGACAACCACACCCCCAGACAACCAGAACAGCTGTATGCAAATTAACCCAGCCAAGATGGCACTCGGAAGCCACGGAGCTAGAGCAAACAAGAGGCTTCATTGCCTGCCTAGGCCTCCACTCAAGGCAGCAAAGTTTCAATCATAGAAAATAAATAAACCCCAGAAACCTGATTCCAGCCAGCCTCGCTGGGATATTGGGTCAATGGGAGCTGTGGGCAGCCTGAAAATGGCCCTTAGCCCTCACCCAGGCTGCACAGGCACCCCAGTAGGAGACCTGAACCCTGAAGGGACTGTGAGAAGCCTGCAAACAGCCATCAGCCCTTCACCCAGGCTGGCCAGGCACACCAACAAGTGAACATACCTAGGGGGGTCACAGACTGTGAGAGGGCACAGGCCAGGCTGAGGGACCCACCCCCTGAGTGCACAAATTTTTGTG
The DNA here is from genome assembly GCA_004026665.1 of Murina feae. Taxonomy (NCBI): domain Eukaryota; kingdom Metazoa; phylum Chordata; class Mammalia; order Chiroptera; family Vespertilionidae; genus Murina; species Murina feae. The sequence continues at coordinate 33,004 of PVJC01013441.1, read as the reverse complement.
CACTGGGCCCCTAGTAGCACATAATCATGTTATCACATGATAACAAAATTGTTTTATAGAACAGGAAGAACACTTCCAACTTTTTAACTGCATGATCATCCTTATACCTAAACATTACAAAGTAAGCATTTGGGGGGGCGGGCAGGGAGAGCAGTATATGCCACCCCGGAATGTGCTACCTTGGCATGTGGAAATACCTTTTTATATCTTAAAGACTTATCTATACCCCCAGGGCATGGCAACCAGTCATTTACCAAACATCTGTTCTTCTCAACTTCCTGAGAAGTGTCTCCTCCCCTTTGAAGCCTCAGACCTGGACCCCCTTATCCTTAGCTCAGGATGGTATAAAAGCTTCAATGATCTGGCTGATGTTTTTATGCTACTCTGACATGTATACCATTTGTTTTTCTTCTGTTAATCTGTCTTATATAAATTTCATTACTAGGCCACTCAGGAAACCCAGAAGGGAAAATGGAAAAAGTTTTCTGCCTCTCTAGTAGCAAATGTAAACTACCAGCCAAACTTATTTTCAAGTACTTACACACACACACACACACACACACACACACACACACACACACACCCCAAAACTAAATTGAGCATTAATAGATTAATCCTCACTGACATTAAAAGAATAAGCCACTGATAGACTGTGGTTGTGTGTTAGCTGGGATTCTAGAAGAATAGAGATGAAACACTTAAACGGGTAACATTTAAGAGAGTTCAATGAAGGAACCATTTATAAACGTTTAAGCAGAATTAAAGACCAACACAGATAGTGAAACTCCTAGGTCTGAACAATAGTGAAAGGGACAAGGGGGTGGAATCCAGGTAACGGAGTCCAGTGAAAACTAGGGCCATGGACAACTAGATAAATTCTGGGGAGGTAAAGAAATGCAGTTTTTATCAGATTTGCAGCAAAGTATACAAAAGGAGGTGCAGAAATAAATATCTCCTCCTCGCTCTCCAGCCTAAAATCTGAGTGTCTCCTACTTGTCAAGCACAACAGAGAGGTGCCCTGCCCGAGAACTGAACCCGTAGTCTTTTGGTGCAATGCACAGAAAATACTCCAACCATTGCCCCACACCAGCCAGGGCTGGAGCAAATCTTCTTTTGAATCCAGGTTACATACAGCTAAACCTATATCACCTTATACTAAAACATCATGTTAAGATGGGTCACCATTTTAGGATTATTTCAGATTCCTATGAACTAAATGATTGTTAAAACTGTACTAAGTGATATACAAGTAGAAATTAGAAAGAAATGAGAGACAACTTTTGTTCCTTCAATAAGAAAACTTGAAGAAAATCACTGGGTATATATTCTACTTCATGATTTCATAACATTTTTATTGATTGATTAATCTCATGAGATATATATAGAAAGAAATTATGATTCTTCACTGTTGACTATTAATTCCAAATAATCTGCTGAGGCTACAAAAAAAAGACAATCATGCTCCACACTCCTGAGATCTGATAGTGAAGGAAGTGAACATGGAGCGCAGAGCAGCTGGAAACACCCTGCTGAGTGCAAAAAATTCGTGCTGAACTGTAGTGTGAAATTATGACACAGTTTCTCTCTCTTTTGCTTTTCTTTTTTTCCTCCAGAGCAGTAAAACTGCTACAAAGCCAGAGGGAATGCTCAGAGTGTTAATTTGGTGAATGAAAACTCTTGTAATGGTTTCTCTTTAGTGGGCCTAAATATCAAATTAAAGGTCTCTCTTCCTGGAGGAAGGAGATGTTGAACAAAGAACCAACTGAGAGACTGGGTACCAAGAGCCTTAGAATCCCACACATGTCAAAGCTAGGATCAAATATTGCTCTGAAGGGCTTTTGCTTCTGGCTGAGGTAAATGCTTGTTTTCTACTTGCATAAAAGTGAGGGAGGGAGATAACATTTGTGTACCCACATGAAGATTACTGAAGCCTGTCTCCCATTATTGCTAACAGCTCAGGTTAACAAGGAACTAGTCAAGTGAAAGTAGGTGCTTGCTGTTACTTACATTTCTTGTTCTACATTGTACTGTCTTTAAAATAGGATATATGAATGTTAGGTAATGCTTCAAGATCGAGTTTTATCAAGGAATACTGTTTGTATGGGAACAGAGATGTGCCTAGGTTAAAAGAAGAAATCTGTGTTTTTTATGAAACCATCCCTATGATACAAGGGTGATTAGCTAATAGTGATTAACAATGGGGAAAAAGCAAAGGAAAGGCCAGACATGATACACACGTCATTTGGGCAGCTTCACAAGGAAGCTGCAACTTTGCACTCCCCAAGGAACCAGCAGTCCATTCTCTATAGAACAGTGGAGCAGAGGTCCAGAAAGAGATGATAGACCCACACCCAGTAAAGTTGGGGTAACACAGTGAAGGTAGTTGTCTGTCAGTCACACCTGCGAATAAATATCTTTGGCCAGAAATTCCACAAAAATTTGGGAATACAGAATCTCCCAAACAAGGGAGTTTTCTCTCTCCTTTTTCTTGTTGCACTAGTTGCACTTGGCTCCCTTGCATGTGCCTGGGTTCCCTCCATAGCCATGTGGCTCTGTGGACCCCACATACCATGGACTAACAGATTATAGCAAGGAACACAAACTAAGCTAGCATTGGATGGGGCCCTGCTCCAACATGGCAAGAAAACTCCAGATACTTACTCTGACTTTAGCTCTGCTAAAACCCCAGTTACACTGCTTCTGTGACTAGACACAGGGAAAGGGGAATTTGGAAAGTCAGGGATCTAATTCACAAAAAACAAAAACTACTTGTTCTCCTGGGTGAGCCTCACATTTTTTTTCCCTTAGGATATTGCAAGAATTTCACTCCCACTAGTAACTGGCGGAGATGAGGCCCTCTCCTTCCATTAACACTTAGATTCTTAACTGCTTTGACTTAAAACACATAGGGTATGTGTATATATATGTCTGAGTGAGTACAAAGATATAGATATATAACTTCTTATTTCATGTATCCCATGTAACATGGTATTTTCTAAGGGTACACTGAGGTATGAAATGCAGTCCTTTCTCTCATACCAGAGTGGCATGCATTAAAGTAAATGAAGACACAGTGACTAGGAAAACATCTCCCTGCATGGCTAGCCTTGTGTAGTAGTGAGCACTCTGGAACACTAAGAATAGGAAATGCAACTTCAATGTTATGCTTCCCTAAACTTCCTTCTACTTTTGGCCTGCTTCTGCTCACACTAAAGAATTTCCAAATGGTTATTTTTTCTATTTAGACGTCGTAATTGTTATTGCCCGAAGGATTAATTCAGCACCAGTTAATGCATAACCATCAGAAAAGTTAACTGTACTTTTTAATCTCCACAGGTGATGCTAACATGTACCCAAACTCTGACCTAGCTAAATACTAACCCATTCGCTTAGAGATATAAAGACTTTGTTAATTGGATTATGAGTTGAGTTTACGTTGATAATTCCAGTAGCATAATAAATGTTATTAAGTACTTCTTATTATTAGTCCAAATTTCCTATTGGTAATGTCAGAAAATATGATGAATACACTTCTTGGTATGTTATTATTTTTTGCCTATAAACAGCTACAATCCTCATAATTCTGCAGCTGCTTGTGGACTTTAAACACGTTTTATTCTTTTGAAATTATTCATCTCTGCATCTTGCATAAGGAAGTTACATTGTGGTATTTCAGTATATTTTCTTGGATTGGCTGAAATTGCTTCTAGAATTTTAAACTTCGATCCTTGCAAAGTAGTGTCCCTCTGGGCAGGATGGTTCCCCAGTTCTTTGTCCATCGAGGTTGAAGAATGAATCCACAGATGGAAGCTGGTATAGCAAAGGTGGAAACTTATTGAAGAACAAGTACAAATTGCCATGTGGAGAAGGGGAAAGAGTCTCATAGCACAGACTCCCACATGGGGAGGGGGAAAGGATCCCACTGAGTTCCATTTTCCATGGTTTATAAAGGCTGCAGATTTTTGCACCTTGATCCCTCCTCATTGGTCCCTATTCCCTTAGACTGGTTACTGTAGTAACTCCTGGGCTCAAAGGTCAAACTCCTATTCTGTGGAGATATACCTTCTGCTGCTCTGTAGCCCTGTGCTTCTTCCATGGTCCCCTTAATTTCTAAAATTTCCTAAACCTGTCCTATTTAACCCTAAAATTCCTGTTTTATTTGCTTACAAAAGCAGATATTAATTCCCAATTTGTCACAAAGCTGGGTGAATTAGCAAGTATAAAGTGTCCCTAAATATCTTAAGGAAAAGATTACATATGTGTCATATGACTAAATCTAATAGTATAGTCTCAGCAAACCCTTATACCTCAAGGTTGTTTTTTACAGAGAGACACATATTACGGATTATATGATCTGAGTTTTCATAGATGAATTATGTAGGAATCAGTGTGATTCCAAATATTAGGAAAGGGGCTTTAGAATATTTATTTTTAAGCACTTGGATTCTGGAGCTCTATTTAGAGTGGTATTTGTTGCTTTAAATGTAATTTTCTAAAATTTTTCTTTGCTGATTTAAAAAACAATAACACTAGTGGTTAATTGGTACTTTGCTGATGAAGTAAGAATGGTTTAAGTGCAGTAATTCACAAGCAAACAAATACATCACCATTGCTTAGCCAAGTTCTTTCATATTTCAAAAGCCCTGAAACAAAAAAAAAATGAGCTGCACAGAGCAGAGTTCTCTCTCCTTGGCATAAAGGAAACTTCAAATAAACCCTCTTTCAAACATATCAAAGAGCCTTTAACAGGAAAATGAAATTTTAATCTCTAAAAGGACCTGGTTAGTGGCAAAATGAGTTTCTAATTAGTGGTCCCTATCATTTTGCTATTTAATATTTTACCTTCTTAATCAAAAGTATTAATTATTTAAAACTTTTGAGGAGAATTTATAAATCTTGCTGCTGAGAGCACTACAGCTAATGTGCACTATTTATTTAGAACCAATTAAACTAACCATGTTCCAAATCATCTGAAGTGTGAATGGTGAATTACAGCCTCCAGGTCAACATACTTTATTGCCCTCCCCTCCCCCATCTCCTATTTCATTCTGAAAGCTGAAACAGATTTGGTTCCAAAGAGGTCATTTGTTTACATTTGTAAGGTAGTGTAATTTTGATTCATGTTCTACGTGTATCTTCATATATCAAATCCTTGAAAATGAATGGAGTTTTTAGGGGTAAAATAGGCAGATTTAGGGAGTTTTAGGAATTAGGGGGTTGATGTGGGAAGAAAGCTTAGTTGGTCAGGGGCTTGGAACTGCCAAAGGCATACATTCACAGAGAAAAAGGAGGTGCCACAGGATAAGAGGAAAGGACGACATCCATTCACAGAAGATAGGGAAAGGCCACAGGGTATGGGGAGAAAGAGGAAAGGAACTTACACAGAGGATAGAAAAATGCTGACAAATGGGAGAAAGAGGAAATCAGAATTTCACAGGAGATAGAGAATTCTACCACTGAAGGGGGAGAAAAAAAGAAGGGGGGGCATCACCTTCATTTTAAGATTTGAAGTTGATATTTTACCAATTGGAAGGCAGCACCAAGAAACAAAGAACTGCAGCCTTTTATAAACCTTAAGAAAAAGGAGTATTTATAACATTGTCAAAATGTCTAAAATAAACACTTTAGGGCCATGCTCAGCACATGAAATCAACTAGTTCACAGTTTTGTTTACTGTTATGTTATTTTTGAGTTCAGTGGTCTTTTCTGAGCAGAATGCAAGATTATGTGATGCTACAAGAAATAAAGAAGCACAGGGACATCCCACTGCCTTTAAAAAACTAAAATTCAATTGACAAGATAATAACATTAATGAAACCTCATTTAAAATGAAATCTAGAAGCCCTGTTGGGGGAGTGAGGCACACTACCACTACTATTCTGCCAACTGTAACCGGAAAAAAGGCCTAAAATTTTTCTCTTTGCTCAGCAACACTCCAGCCAATGAGAGGCTCCACAACTTAGCCAATGAGAAGTTGTCATGCTCTGAGCGCCTGCTCTCCTCCAATGGACTTTCATTACTCACCCTTCTCAATTCCATTCTTTCTTATATAAAGGGAAGACCTTATCCTTTATTCTACAAACTTGCTTGTCCCAAATTCTAATTCTCTGCTATTTGTGAGTAAACTCAGTTTTTATTTTATATTTTGTTAGTTATTTTGAGGTTGACATTAATATAAAATGTGGTCCAGTGAAAATTAAGCAATAGGTTTTAAAAACTGAAGTAGGTATAATCGTAAACTAATATTACTAATTAAAAGCTTCACATGATATTAAATTTGAGCCTATCCATGGAAAATGAATAGCATTTGCATGAGTAAGAATAAAAGAAAATATAAATATACTAGGTAAGTAAAACAACTATGGAATGTAAGGTAAATTTAGAAAAAATTGGCATTATCACAGAAAATGAGGAAATGAAACAAAAGCAGTGGGAAATAAGACTTGTGGCTATAATTAATAAAACTATATTTTACTTTTCACATGTCTAAACATATATAAATATATATATACACACACACATTATATATCTTAACTAATAAAAGCATAATATTGAAATTAACCATTTCTCTGGGACGGGGTAAGCCACGCCCACCAGCCAATCAGAGCAACTGTATGCAAATTAGCTCAGGCAAGATGGCGGAGGCCCCAAACCCAGGGTCCAGCAGGGCAGAGGAAAGACCTCTCTCTGCCTCAGGATCCAGGAGCAAGCAAGCCGGTAAGCTCTTCCTGTCTGCCCCCCATCCCTCCCCAAGAGCGATGCCTACGGGGAAGAAGCCTGTCCGGAGGCGGCGGCCTGCAAAGCCCTGATGGGGAGGCTTGAGCCTCCGGTGCAGGTGCCCGGGCTCTGGGGCAGTTTGCAGGTGGAAGCTGGGGGCGGTTAAGAACCAGAGGTCCTGGATTGTGAGAGTCCCCAAGAACTCCACATTGGAGAGGGTGCAGGTCGGGCTGAGGGACCGTCTCCTCCCCAACCCCCCACCCCACCACACCCGTGCACAAATTTCGTGCACCAGGCCCCTAGTGTATATATATGTATACTAGGGGCCCGGTGCACGAAATTCGTGCACGTGGTGTGGGGGGTTGGGGGGAGTGGTGTCCCTCAGACCAAACTGCACCCTTTCCACACAGGGACCCCTTGAGGGATGTCCGACTACCCATTTAGGGCCAATCCCTGGGCAGTCGGATGTCCCTTTCATAATCCGGGACTGCTGGCTTCCAACCTCTTACCTGCTGATTGCCCCTAACCACTCCCCTGCCAGCCTGATACACGCTTAACTGCTCCTGTGCTGGCCTGATTGCCCCTAACTGCCCTTCCCATGCCAGGATGCCCCCCCACAACTGTCCTCCCCTGCAGACCTGGGTCTATCCCAACTGCCCTCACCTATAGCCCTGGGTCCCCCCCAACAGCCCTCCTCTGCTGCAGGCCTGGATCCCCACCAACAGCCCTCCTCTGCCAGCCTGGTCACCCCAAATGTCCATCCCAGGCAGCCTAGTCCCCCCCAACTGTTCTTCCCTTCAGGCCTAGATACCCCCAACTGCCCTCCCCTTCAGGCCTGGATCCCTCACAATTGCTTTTCCCTGCAGGCCTGGGTGCCCCCCCACCCGCCCCGAACCGCCCTCCCGTGCAGGCCTGGGTCCATCCCAACTTCCCTCACCTACAGGCCTGGGTCTCCCCCATCTCTCCACCCCTGTAGGCCTGGCTACTCACCAACAGCCCTCCTCTACCAGCCTGGTTCCCCCCAACTATCTCCTCTTCAGGCCTAGATACACCCAACTTCCCTGCCCTGCAGGCCGGGTCCCAGAGTGCCTCCTTCCCCAGTGGCTTCAGCAGCGCCCACCTATGCTGGGCTCACAGCCGCTGGAGTGTGGGGCTGGTCCCGCGAGCCTCCTTCCCCAGCAGCGGCAGCAGCAGCTGCTGGGGTGCGGGACCGGTTCCCAGGAGCCTCCTTCTCCAGCGGTGAGCCAAAGTGGGCCTCACAGCTGCTGGGGTGTGGGGCCAGCCCACCCCACAGGCTGGGTCCCCGTGTGCCTCTGACCGCCACCACTGTTTGGGAAGCACCCGCCACTACCCGTCCACCCAAGCTGCTGCCCGTGGCATCCCACACCTCACCTGCCAGTGCTCTCTCCATGGCTGCCAGTCTCCATCTTGGCTGGATTAATTTGCATACAGCCACTCTGATAGACTGGTGGGCGTGGCTTTGGCTGGTGGGCATGGCTTAGGTGTCCAGGAGAAATGGTTAATTTCAATATTACACTTTTATTAGATTAGATTATATATGTGAATATACTTTATGAAAGTTGGATCTGAAATAAATTGAAAATACAAGAGAAAAATAATTTAATGTTCTTTATCGTAATTCTATATCATAAATTTTATGACTTGCACATCTTGTTAACTACATGCATCCTATTCGTTTATTGTTAATTCCTAGTAGTTTTGCTTATTTACCAGATAGACAGGAAAGGAATGGCTTGCTGTCTAATGCTAATATATTTGAGAATGTGGCAAAACATTATTTAAAGGCTATTTTTACAAATAAGATTGAGTTATATAGGAACATTGTAGAATAGCATGGGCAGAAAAGTGGCGAACTGTATTAAAAAGGTAGAAATAATGAGGAAGTATATATTCACAATGCACAAACACGCTGCTGAGCAAAAGAAAACAAACACAAATATACATGTGCTGTATTTCCTATGGCGTCTGCTTGAGAAGGCTGAAAAGGGCGAATGCCGACGTAACCGGATCCTGGGGGCTAGCAGTGAGGATCCATGCCAGCCTGCCCAGTGCGCATTCTTGACAACCTATGATTAAGTCACGACCTCCTTTCCAGAAACTGGTCTGCAGAACCTGTTATAGAGGCCATAAAACTGAACAGTGCACTGCCCCAAAGGGAGGGTTATTAATGCTGACACCAGGTTAGACCATCAGATACGGCCTAGAGACCCCCAACACCTGAAGGCCTTCTTGCAAGGCCCACGAAAGGACTGGAAGCATAATCCATATTTGTGGGACAAAGATTCCAGAAGATATACAAAAAAAGGCCCCTGCATGTTACTCCCTGAGTCCGCAAGTGTGCATAAACAGTGTCATTCCTTTTCTCTAAAGCGTTGCTTAGTTTTTCTGTGGTCTTTTGCAAAATGCTCATACTTACTTAAAAGGGCTCCTTTTTAAAAATCTAATCTCCAAGCTATTTGAGATATCCCTTTCAAATAACAAAAATTATATTTCAGGTAAAAATAGAACAAAAGTATGTGAGCAGACACCAAAAGGCACCTATTGTTAGATTCCATTCATAGGAAACATCCCGAGTTGTAAAGGAGCGGAGACAGAAAGCAGACCAGGGGCAGGAGGAATGGGGAGTGAGTACTGTTGGTGCAGAAATTCCTTTTTGGGTGATGGATCATTCTGCCATTAGATAGTGGCGTTGGTTGCACTGCATCATGAATGTACTTTATGCTGAGTAGTGATACAAGTTAAATATAAAAAATAACTTTTATTTATTATTTAAAATGAATTATTCCATGGATAACCAAAGCATAATAAAACAAAAGTAAGACAATACCCTCAAAAATTCCAATAATAAAAATAAAAAAAATGGAATCACACAATGGAGCAAAGAAAGTCATACAAATTAAAAGAAAAGGTCAAATTCTTTGGGTGGGAGAGGGCAAGGAATTAGAGAAAGCAGCTCTGGAACTGGCCAAGATACACTTTCCATGGGCAGCTCCTCCTCTCTGGTAGGAACTAGGGAAGGTTTGGGGGAGGGATCTTCAGGCAGTTGGTTAAGGAGATGCTGCAAAAGCTGGCACAGGCCCCAGAGTTGCATCTAAAGTGGCTACTGGAAGTGGCACAACCACTGGATGTGGACACCCCTCCCAGTCTGGGGATCCTCAGGATGCATGCCAGGGATTAATGTAGGAGCTCTGAATCCTGGTCTGGTGTTCGAATTTCATTTCCATGTTCCCCATGAAAACAGAACACAGATGCAGTCCAGAACCCTTCACAGGATGCCCTCCCAGCCAACAGTCCATCAGATGGTGGTCTGAGACTGGTCCTTGCTCCTGTCCAGCTCTGGGGGTGCTCTCTGTGTGTCTTGGTGCCAACCCCTCCCAATAATCTCACATGTGCTCCCATCCCACTCCCCATTCTTCATGTCCCCCACTTTCTCACCCTTGGACTCTGCCTCCTTGGGATCCAGGTCCTCTGGCCCAATTTGTTTAAGGTGGTCAGATGCTAGATGTTGAAGTTGAAAAATCAAGAGCTGCCCGTGGAGTCTGGGAGGTTTCACAGGGGGAAGCATTGGGGGAGGAGTCCTTCTCTGGCCATCCGTGGGCACTGGTTCCACAGAACCCCAGGTGGCCACACTCACTTTGAGCCTGCTCTGGTGTTCAGTGGTGTGGCGTACCTGCCTCTCACTGATGGAGATGGTGTGGGTGACTCTATGGAGCAGATGCTCCCTGATGCGAGGGGTGAGCTCTGCAATGACAGGGACCTGCAGCTGAGCCAGAGGTCTCAAGCCCTCTTCAGCCCTAGTCGCTGGACCTTCTGCTCACTGGACCTTCTGCTTCCATATCAGGCCTTCACCCAGGCAAAAATAGATTCTCCTCCAGGGCTTGAGATAAACCTTGGGCAGAGCTCTCCACACATAATCCGTGTGGACATGACAGGCCCACTAGGCTACCTGTTCCTGCTCTGGTCAGGGCCTCCCCATGTGAACTTCTCTCTCTCTCTCTCTCTCTCTCTCTCTCTCTCTCTCTCTCTCTCTCTCATACACACACACACACACACACACACACACAGCAGATATAGGGCTTCTCAGGTAGGGTCAGAGTGGTTGCCTGGCCTAAAAAAAAAACACCCTATGCCTCCCTGTGTCACCTCTGGGTCCCTTTGTGAGAAAGGTCACAGTGTCCTGGCTGAGTTAGTATATTGACATGGCTGATTTTTAGAGGCTATGCACTCAGGACTTGATCCTACAACAACAAAACATCCTGCTGGTAAAAATGTTTCCAGCCTATTGAGCTGGTTAGGTACTTTTTTAGAACATCACTGCCTGGTTACCAGGGTTCCAGGTTCTGGTGGCCTCTATCATCAGGAAGTGAAGTCAGTGCCCCTGTCTTAGGAAACTTCAGGGTAGGGGATACTGACAGAAGACACGTTAACATTTCTTGTGATTGATTTTGTGGTAATAAACTCATTTAGGTTTTGTTTTGTTTTGTTTTTTGGTCTTTATTTCTCCTTTAATTTTAAATGGTAACGTTTCTGGGTAGAGAAGTCTTGGTTGTTTGCCCTTGCTATTCATCACTTCGAATATTTTTTGCCACTCCCTTCTGGCCTTCAAAGTTTCTGTTGAGAAATCAGCTGATGGTTGTATGGGTGCTCCCTTGTAGTAACTAACTGCTTTTAAGATTCTTTATCTTTCACCTTTGCCATTTTAATTATGATGTGTCTTGGTGTGGAGCTCTTTGGGTTTATCTTATTTAGAATCCTGGATTTGTGTGTCTTTTCCTTTTCAGACACTTTTTCTTCAAACAAGTTCTCAATCCCTTGCTCTCTCTCCATTCTTATACTGATCCTCCTATGATGTGGACATTGTTATGCTTGATATTGTCCTCAAGGTCCCTTGGACTTTTATTACTTTTTAAACATTATACTCCTTTTTCTGCCCTGTTTGAGTATTTTCTGTTATCTTGCCCTCTAAATCACTGATTCAAGCTTCTGCTTCATAGAACCTGCTAGCGAATTCTTCATTTTAGATATTGTGGTCTTTATTTCTTACTCATTGTTTTTTATGGTTTCTATGTACTTTTTAATGCTTACTATCCCTTTTAAGTTCTGAGTTCATTCATTCTTCATCATAGGTGCTTTAGCATCATAACCACTGTTTTAAACTCTGCATCTGGTATCTTGGTTCCTTCCATTTCATTTAATTCTTTTGGAAATTTCTTTTTTCTTCTTTTAGGGCATGTTTTTTGTCTCCTCTTTCTGTCTGCCTTTCTATATTTGTCTTTATGCATTAGATAGATCTGCTATGATTCCCAATCCTGTTACGGTGTTTTTTATTCTTTTAGTTGTTCTTGCTGTTTATTGTGGGTGTCTTGTAGAGCTCAGTGGTGCAGTCTTCTGGGTCAGCTGAGTTAAGTGCTCCAGGAATGTTTCTTGTGGGTTAGGTGCACTCTACAGCTATAGCTGAGTTGAATGCTGTTGGCTTGCTCCTGGGTTTGGTTAACCCTCAGGTTGGCTGACTATAAGGATAAACCATGATCACAGTGAATGAACCAATGTACAGGGGCACTGTCCAGGAGGGTCTTGTGCCTGCTAGTATCCCCCTTTGTGTATGTTAATTGTAAGGTTAGTTGGGTAAAGTTCTGGTGTAGTTTGAATTCCTGGACTTGTGTTGATTTTTGTGCATATTTTGTTATGTTTTAAATGATCTAATAGCTTATCATAGTTTAAGTGGTAGATTTGGGGAGTTTTGTATTATTATTTTCTAATTGCAAAAATTTTAAATCTGTTGCTGTTGAAAATATTTGTTTCATTTTTAAAGAATCTTACACAATATTTCAAAAAGTAACATATTTTCAGTCTTTTTTATAATGAAACAAAATGCATTGTTTAGTTTAACTTTAGCTTTTCCTTATTTTGTGTGTTCCTACTTTACTTCTCTTTACTGGTGAACTTATGTGATATAGATTTATTAAAATGTTATGAAGCAACTAATTTTTCTAGGTTTCAATCACAAAAATTTAGAATTTTGGCATTTGCCTTTGCTAAAATACAGCCTAAGAACATAATAGATGCATAATTCTGCTCTATAATGAAGACATCTATTAACAGTATATGTGAATGGTGGTAGCTCAGCTCTAATCATGTGCCTGATAATGTAATAAGAGCTTTAGTACATCATCTTATGTAGTCTCACAACAAAACTATTGGTCTCATGTTCCTCATTTGTGAAATAGAGACCAATACCTATATTTTTATCATTAAAATATATATCATAACTTGTCGGCAAGAAGTAACTGCTAGCTACTTAATTCCTTACAAAGATCACTTCTTCATGTTTTAATTGATTAATATATTTAAATAAGTAAGCAAAAGCAGTTCTCACTGAATCTCAACTTTTAATTAATTGTTTGGTGCTGCTGAAGATAGAGTTTTAGTTTAATATTAAATTGATTAAACAGAAACTATTCGATAGAGTCTCCATTACTGTCATAAAATAATCACATCTAATAATCAGACACTCTAAGAATTGGAGGAAAATGTCATACCTGTGCTAATAGCAGCATGGATTGTGGTGTTTTGAAAGGAACACAAAAATATGGAGACAGTATCCCTGAATTAAAACTTATGCCATTACTAACTATATTGTTGGGCAAACAACTTAATTTCTCTGAGCTTTATTCTTTCATCTGTTAATGATCAAAAATCATGCATGAGCTAACAGTCTAATTGGCTTCACTTTTTTCATCTTTACGATATAGGTAATGACCAACTCAGAATTGTAAATTCTAGAGATGTCTGGGTTAGCATGCTACACTGCAAACCATAAAGCCCTAAGCAACTGTAATAACTTATTGTTCAGCTCTATTTAAATAAGAAAAGGATTATTTTGATTTGTGTATTTTACTACCAGGGAGCTACAGTCTTTAAGATTTTTTTGTTTGTGTTAATAGATTTTCTCCACTGTTACCATTCTATAAGTTTAGTTTTTGCATTGATTATTTAATTTTCACATATATCCATTTGTATATTTTTAAGACAATACATTGTTGTGGCTTTGGTGCAGTTACTAGAAGTATAAAAATCCTGAAGAGGCCATTATATGAATTCTGTACAGATGGTGTAAAAAATCATGATCATGCTAGATAAGAGCAAATGTTAACCTTTTCCTCTGGATTACAATGTATATATTTTTTTCTATTTTTTCCATTGTCAATTATGAGTACAAGATAATTTGAAAATAAGATGTCCTTTGTTTTAAACCTTTTCTGCAACAATATAATACAATAGCAAATCATACTGTCATACTAGGATTGCCAGATATGTGAAGGACCAGGTTAGGCAAGGTGAAAAGGACAGGAAGACAATGCAAGGTGGTCCTCCTCTCCCACCTCAATCTCGCTCCTTCATTGGCCAAATTTTTCTAAGTGGGACATGAATTTAGACTAAAGGGATGTTAGATTGAAGATCACAATCCTACCTTTGGAATAATATTAGCGCCGCTTTATTGGGTGAGAAGAACTAACGGGAGAAAGGACACCAGTCATAAGATTAATGGGTTGGCTGCCCCCAAGGTTTTAGAAGCATGTGTCTGTGATGTAAGGGAACATTAAAAGTAATCTTATTTACATAAATTAAAAGCAGATTATTCTGCAACCCAGTTTCTTTAAAATATTTTTATTATGGTAAAATTTACATAGCATAAAATTAGCAGTTTAAATTGCTCCATTCAGTGATGCCTAATACATTCATAATGTGCAACTATCCCTACTCACTAGTTCCAAAACATTTTATTGCTTTTTCTTTAGAGAGAAGAAGGGAGAGAGGGAGGGAGAGAGATTAACCAATTGTCTCCTACACTCATCTTGACCAGGGATAGAACCAGCAACTTGAGCATGTGCCCTGACCAGGAATCAAATCTGCCACTATTTGGTGTATGAGATGGTGCTCCAATGAACTGAGCCACACTGGCCAGCGCTCAAAACATTTTTATCACCCCGAAGAAAATTCTGCATCTATTAGACAGTAGTCACTTCACATTCCTTTTTTTTTCCCTACCAGCCTCTGGCAAACACTAATCTGCTCCTGGTCTCTCTATATTAACTTATTCTTGATATTCAGTGTACGCTTACTCAGTTTTTAACAATAGTCCTCTATGCTTTTCTGTTATGTACTTTTGACACTTGTGCATCTTAGCAGATAGTAATACTCCTCCTTTGTAGCACATCATACTGTTACTAATTTCATTGTAGCAGGTAGTGCTGTCTTGTATCATTTTTCACAGCTACTTTATTTTTAATCGCCCACATGTTCCAATTAGTATTTCTTAATGATACAAGTCATAAGTAAAAGCACACCTCATCTGTGATGGGTCTAGATGAGTGTCAAGGAAACTATCCTTATAACATTATGGGAAAGTTGCCTTGGGCTTCATGAAACTGTCTCTCACTTTTGAAATAACTTTTCTACTATTTCATCAGGTGTGCATCTTTGTGTGTTAAGAGGAATAACTTGCACAGTTATTCATGTTGGCCCTCCTACCCATATTTGTTGCTTACTTTGTGTGACATTCTTCAGTGGTGGTTAATTGGGCAAAAATATCTATATATCTACATATATCTATGTTGGTTTATATCTATCTATATCTATATCATCTAATCTACCTATCATCTCATATAGAATATCTACTATCCAACTAGTATTACATTCCAGATCCAAAACCAGAGATAGCAGTGATGTCAGCAAAAATGATAGGGTAGTGGCCTCTAATAGCTTGCCCCTCTCCAGAAACTCTGACAAATCTGACAAAAATGATCACAATCATCCTTTTAAGAACTCTGGAAATAGATAGTTAAGCAAATGCCTAGAATTTATATGAAAAATAAGGGACCCAAAGTAGTGAAAACACTTGTGGAAATTAGGGACAAAGGATGGGGACTCACATTTCCAGATCTCAAAACTTACTACAAGGCTACAATAATAAAAACATTGTGACATTGGCATAAATAGACACATCTCAATGGGAGAGAATTCACTGTCCAGAAAGAAATACTAGTCATGTGTAAAGTCAGTTGATTTTTGACAGGAGAATCAGGGAAATTTACTGAAGAATAGTCTTTTCAACAAATGGTTCTGGGTCAGCTGATCAACATATGCTGAACATACATACATGCACACAGGCACCCATGAACACACATGCATAAAGTTGACCCTTAACATATCATATGCAAAATTACTCAAAATAGGTCAAATACCTAAATATAAGAGCAAAACTAAAACCTCTCAGTGGAATATGTAACAGTAAACTTTTATGGTACTGAATTTGGTAATGATTTCTTAAATCTAAACTAATAAAAGGGAAATAGTAAAGTTAACCGTTTCTTCGGGATGGGGTATGCCACGCCCACTAGCCAATCAGAGGGACTGTATGCAAAATAGTCCAATCAAGATGGCGGAGGCGGGAGCCGGCAAGAAGCCACAGACTGCGGCCTCTGCCGCAAATAGAGGTGGCAGCCGAGGGAGGGAGCAGTCAGCCCCGGGGCTTCGATGGGCCTGGATAGGTCCCAGGGAACACATGCACGGAGGCTGCTAAGCCTCGGAGCGACCCCACTCAGGCCCATCACGGGGGAAGCGGGACCAGCCGGCAGAGGGGCTGCGATCGGTCTGGATGGGTCCTGGGGCACACACACACGGAGGCTGCTAAGCCTCCTTCCAACCCACCCAGGCCCATCGCAGCCAATTTGGGGGTCGGACCAGCCGGCCACCCGGGGGGCTGCGATGGGCCTGGGTGGGTCCAGGGGCACACACACACAGGAGCTGCTAAGCCTCTGTACATGTGTTTCCTATGACCCACCCAGGCCCGTCGGAGCCGCAGCAGTGGTGGGCTGGCTGGGCAGCTGGAGGCAGAGGGGCTGCGATCGGTCTGGGTGGGTTCCGGGGCACACGCACGGTGGCTGCTAAGCCTCCGAGGGACCCACTCAGGCCCACGACAGTGGGGGCGAAACCAGCCGGCAGAGGGGAAGCTTTAGTGAGGGAAGGAGACCTGCTCCCTTTTTCTCACACATGCCTCCTGGGCCCACTCTCTCGCTGGCTCCATTTTCTCTTACACAGGGGCAGGGGTCTCCTGTGAGAGGCCCTATCTCCCTTCAGAGCTGGGGTGAACCCCCAGGGGAGCCAGGAGATGGAGAGATGGGCAGGGGGCAGGTGGAGCAGCAGCCAGGGAGAGTTTGGGGGAAGTAACCAGGTGAGGGAGAGGTGGAACAGGATGGAGGGAAGAACTTTATAAAAGAGTCAGTGGACAGCAGAGTTAAAAAAAGAGGATGTATGAGGGAACTGTAGGGCCTGTAATGAAAACCAAGTATAGTTGTATACTGGGGACAGATTTTAAAAGTAGAAGTCAGAAAAGAAAAAAAGAGAAATGATAGTGGATAATTAGGCAGGTAGATAGATAGGTATTAAAACAGTGGAAGTAAGTAGAGAAGAATGTATGGCAAAGGTAGGATGAGAGAAAAAGAGAAAGGGAAGAAAAGTTATAAAGGGGGAGCTGGTAGAGCTTAAAAGGAGAATGGGAAGAAGGAAGGAATGGGGGAGGGAGCAAAGCAGGTCAGAGGGAGGAAGTGAAGAAAAAAATAAGGTGGAAAGGAAGGAAAAGGGGAGGGTGGGCAGGGGTAAAGATAAAGGAAAGAAGGAATGTGAGGAGGGAAGGAGGGTAGTAGAAAAATAGGAAGAATGATGATGGAACAGAAGTAGGAAATAAGGAGGAAAGGAAAGTTTATAAATGATGAGTCAGTAGGAAAAGTGTTACATAAAGGAGAAAAATTGTGTGAGAGGAAGAAGCCAATAAGGAAGTCAAACACAATTGTGTGTGAAGGAGATAACATTAAAAAAGAAAGTTAATAGGGGTGACCAGGCCTGTAGGGGAGGGCAGTTAGGGGGATCAGGCAGGCAGGCAGGCAGAGTAGTTAGGGCAGGCAGGCAGGTTAGCGGTTAAGAACCAGAGATCCTGGATTGTGCGAGTCCCCAAGAACTCCATATTAGAGAGGGTGCAGGTCGGGCTGAAAGACCATCCCCCCGCATCCCCCACGCCCGTGCACGAATTTCGTGTGCCGGGCCTTTAGTATGATATAAAAACACATGTAACAAATAAAACTAGATATTAGACTTTATATAAATTAAAAACTTTTGTTCATGAAAGGGCACTGTCAAGAGTCAAAGTAAACTCTTAGAATGGAAGAATATACTTGCAAATCATATATCTGATAAATACCTAATATGTGCAATACATAAAGAATCCTTAAAACTTCAAAAGGAAAAGACTAACAACACTATTGGAAAATAAGCAAAATATTTGAATAGACATATCCCAAATAGACATAGAAATGGCCAGTAAGCATATGAAAAGGTGATCAGTGTCGTGATTCATCAACTATAATGGCATAATAAACGAACAGATAAAACCAAGTACTGACAAGAATGTAGACAAATTAGAACCCTCATAAAATTAAAATGGTAGTCACTTCGGAAAACAGTATGGCAGATCCTTACTCAAGAAATTAAAAAGAAACCATTTTACTTTAAAACATGTACCCCAAAGGATTGAGAACAGGCATCCAAACAAATACTTGAACATGAATGAAGCACTCTTTATCATTACCAAAATGTGGAATAAATGGCCCAAGCTGGTTTGACTCAGTGGATAGAGCATCAGCCTGTGGACTGAAGGGTCCTGGGTTTGTTTCTGGTCAGAGGCACATGCCTGGGTTGTGGGCTCGATCCCTAGTGCAGGAGGCAGCCAATCAATTATTTTCTCTCATCACTGATGTTTCTCCCTCTCTCCCTCTCCCTTCCTTTCTGAAATTAATAAAAATATATTTTTAAAAAGGTGGAATAAATAGGTGATAATAATGAAATATTATTCAGGCATAAAAAGGAATAAAGTATTGATACATGCTATAATATGTATGAACCTTGAAACATTATGCTAAGTGAAGGAGGTCAGACATAAAAGGCTACTGTATACTTTTATTTATATGAACTATTTAGATCCAGGGAGATGGGAAAAAATTTGCAGTTGCCAAGAGCAATTGTTAGAATGATTACTAAATGGGTACCAGATTTCTTTCTGAGTGAAAGAAAAACTGAAAGAAGATAGTGATAATAGTTGCACAACATTGTAAATGTAACTAATGCTACTTAACTGTACACTTTAAAATGGTTCAGTGGTAAATTGTATGTTATATATATTTAAAATTATAAATGACATACAAGGTTGTATTAGTTTCAGGTGTATAACACAGTGATTAGACACTGATACAGCTCATGAAGTGGTCACCACAAATCTAGTATGCTATTTTAACACAATCAAAATTTAAAAAAAGATAACCTATTTTCTCCTTTATATCCCAAAACTATATAAGAAAGTATACTCTACTTAATCTCTGCCATTAGCTCTATTAAGCAACAATGTGATCTCTAGCTTAAGGTAAAACATACTTCAAAGACTCAACCTATGATCTATTTCAAGAACTGAAAAAATATATACATAGAACAATTTTTTAAATTTAAATTCTTTATTGTTCAAAGTATCACATAAGTCTTTCTCCCCGCCCATTGACTTCTCCCTGGCCACCCCCACTCCCCACCCCCAGCACATGTCCTCAAACCTTCCCCCTACTGTCTGTGTCCATTGACTATGCTCATATGCATGCATAAAAGTCCTTTGGTTGATCTCTTACCCTCTCACTCTCCTGCCTTCCCTCATAGGTTGGACAGTCTGTTTAATGCTCCTATGAGTCTGGTTCATAGAACAAATTTTCATAGTAACTCAGACTTTTTATTGGTGATATATTTTCTATAGAGTATGAAAAGATGACAGCATCTATGAATAGGATTAGAGCAGTAGGGAGCCTGGGGGTGAAAAGGTCCAAACTAAGGTACAGCTTGGAGGTAGTGTGAAAGAGCTACTGAAAGACTGGATGTAGATTTTTGAGAGATGCATAAATGACTCTTTGACTTGTAGATGAAAAATCTAGGTAGATGTTATTGCCCGACCAGCATGGCTCAGCAGTTGAGCATTGACTTATGAACTAGGAGGTCACAGTCCAATTAGTGGTCAGAGCATATGCCAGGATTGCAGGATTGAACCCTGGGCGTTCAGGAGGCAGCCGATCGATGATTCTCTTTCAGTGTTGATGTTTCTATCTCTCTCTCCCTTCCTGTTTGAAATCAATAAAAATATATTTTAAAAATTTAGATATATATTGTTGACACATGGATTTGGAAAAAGAAATCAACTGTTATGTTTTGGCCACATGAAATTATAGCTATCAATTTACATCACTGTGGAGATGTGGAATAGTTAGCTAGACACACAATCTTGGAGCTCAGGAGTGAGACCAGAGAGGAATATAAATTTATATACGCTCAGTGGGTTTCCTTAAATCTTACAACTAAATGAGATCATTTAGGAAAAAAAAGAAAAGAAAAGGAGAATACAGAAGATCCCCAATTACTACTCCTGAGGGGACTCCAATATTTAAAAGTCTGTAACAAAAAGAAACCAGAAAAGGAAACTGGATACCTATGAGAAAGTGTTTCAAAGAAGGGTACAGGAAGCTGTGTCATGTACTGCCCAGGAGTCATGGAGAATGAATGGAGAATTAGCTACCGCGTTTGCAAAGATGTAGGTCATAAGCGATGGAACAGTGGAGTGGTTGATTGAAGGACATAGTGACATGAAATGAGGAGGTAGAGACAATTTTTTGAAGTATTTAGCTCTATGTGGAACAGGGAAATGGGGTACTTGCTGGAGTAAGGAGTACATGAGCAGAGGCACAGGAAGGCATGCAATTGATTTGCTTGCAAAGTTCCTAAAAAAAAAAATCTAAGTATTTATATATTTTTCCTTCTCAAAGTTTACAAAGGAAGAATCTGTGGCTCAGCGACTTTGCTGAAGCCCTATTGTCTGCAAGAGGGGATTCATTTCTGAAACCTGAATTCTAAAGATAGTATCACTTCTCTAAAAAATCCCTTCTTCCAGTATGCAATCTAAGAAAATCAAGCTGATAAAATGCAGTTTTAAAGGTGCTTTGGTATATGACTTTTGAGAGTCCCAGAAATTCTGTATCTGTGTGCATGTTCCTCAGAACACGAAAGAACTGGACACAGCCTTTGAATGTCTTATTTTCTTAATCAGACAATGAAGGACTAAAATATAATTGTTTAGTACAAGTGCACTCAAGTGTATGTTGGGTGGCTGACCAATTGCATCGGTACAACTTCTCATATGAAAGCAATGGCCAGATGTTTGTGATTTCCTATTACAGAGTAGAGATATACTTTGTAGTGACATTCTGGCTTCAAGTCCATGTCCTTATGCATCTAGGTAATATCATGTAAATAATTCTTACTAGTGTATTTTGAACAGAGATGTGTGTCAGTTTCAGAGCAAAGTGATTAAGAACTGGATATATATTTATCCTGGTTTCCCATCTCCCATGTAACTGATGCCTGCAGACAAATTTGATGCTTTGGATTATTAGACATTCTCTTAAAGTGGAAAAGATCGGGGCCTCTGAATGATTCCATAGTTGGCCACTTAGAGATAACAAACTAGTATTCAATTCATATGATCAGGATACGAATGAACGTCTACTCTATTAAGCCACTAAATTTAGAGATTTAGATATCACAACAGTTATGGTTACTTTGATTAATACATTCAGCTTATGCTAAATTGCTCTGTATCAAATCCTTTAGATTTGGAATCATAAATAGTGTGAGGATATTTGGACATGATAATAGTCGTGTGATGTTCAGAGAATGGAAACTTTAAAAAGACCTAGATGTATTTTTCTACTTTCTGGGCCTCAGAAGGTACAGAGTACAGTAAAAAGAGACTGATCAAATAAAACTACCCTAACTAGCAACTGCACTATTACCAATATGTACCAGGCAAGTTTCCTTATTGACTTTAAAATAACAAGTTAAATGGAGGAAATATTTCTCTAAAAATAGAAATTGTTCAAATTAAATGTATTTTAAAATATTTCTTTACTCTTTTGCCATGCCATTTCACTTGTGCATATCAATCTTGACATACTGGAAGGAAGAATGGTTTATATTGCCCCCTTCAAAGCATTAAAATACATACGTGGTCAACCTTTTTTTGCAAGGGATAAGGGATGTAACATTATTGGAAGTAGAGCTATATAGATATATTGGACATATATCTACATACATATAGATATATGTATGGAAAGATAGAAATGCATATTTGTATACATATAACTGCTGTATTAAGTATATATATCTAGGTTTTCCTATTTTTGTTAAATAATTCTCTATTGGTGATTCATTTTAAACTTTAATCTTGAAATGAAGAAAGTTCAGATTTGGGTTAAAGATGATCATTACTGGCAGAGCTTAATTTACTCTCATACAATTTTTTTCTTAAAACATGGAAATGATAAAATATTGGTTAATAAAGTCTTGCATATGCAGAAAAATCTCCAAGGCAGAGGGGCAGAGGCCTTGAAGCAGGTCATATGCTCAAAGAGATAATTCTATGACCAACAGATGCATTCTCCTGATCTGGATACACAGATTCTCTTGTAAGAAAAGGAGCAGTAGAGGAATATGCCTCATTCTTCTACATGCTCTCTGTATTTCCACACAAAAGCAGTACTTCACATACCAGAATTTAACTATGGGTTATAAGTGAGGGTGCTTATACAAAGTGATACCATATGTTGCTGGTGTTAGCAAATATATTTTTCTAACCTTGTTATAAAACTTAAGGAGTTCATTATTTAAAAAATACCAATTCAAGCACCATCCTCTACAATAAAGAGCCAATATGCTAATTAGACAGAACAGCAGAACAACCATCCAGTTGACCTTCTGGATGACCTTCCAGATGAAGCCAGGGCCAGCTGATGCAGCTGGGGCTGCAAGGGCCTAGCCCCTCACATGAATTTCATGCATCGGGCCTGCAGTGTATTTAATAATATCACTTAGGGAGTCATAAGCAACAAAGCGGTTAGTAAATTTAACAATTACTTACAAAAGCATCATATTTTGGTTCCTTTTCAAAATAATGGAGCAGATACACTTAAAGAAACAGCAGTTTGGTCACTGCTGGTTTTCTAATTTCTGGTCCCTGTCAGATTTCTCTTGTATAGTTGATTCTTCCTTTTGTCTGAGGCACCTGGAACAGTTAACAGTTCCTTGCAACCAATGGGAGACTTAGGCAGCTTTCCCCAAAGGTTGTCATTTAAATGTTCTCTTTGCAGAAAACTAACGAATGTATGAAATCTCTAATACAATAAGTACAAATACATTTTTCATCAGAGAGAAGGACATAATGGTGGTATATGATACTAGGCAGAAGCTACTGTGCACCAATGGGGAAGAAGAGTACATCAAACAATAGTTTCCTCCACTCTCCAATTTCCCCACAGTTCATGCCAAGGGCAGTGCCTCACAGAAAGTAAGAACTTAATGAATTATGTGTTCTGGTTAGCTATTGTTACCAGACACTAATGGTCCCTGTGTAGTCTCTCTGATCACAGTAGAATAATATAACCCTTTATACTGTGATTGGTAAGATAATTTGTGTTAATTAATCATAAATTATTAAAAATCTCAAACTTCTAGATAGAAAAATAAAGGCTTGACAAATTAGAATCACATCTGCCAACTGTAAAGTAAAATAAAGCATGGTCAAAACTGCCAGAATTACTTTAATGTTGCCTAAAGTGTCAATTATATTAATAAGTAATATGGAAATGGGATTTTTTATTATTAGAAAATGCTCTGTAATCACAGTATTGAATTATGTGCAGGACAATAACAAAAATATAGTAATAAAATAGACTATATTAATATATATAGTATCGGTTCTATGAAGAGAACCAAATTTTAATCTTGTATTTACTATCAATTAATTGGATATTCTTTGGCAAATAATTCACTAAACATGAATCCTCATTTATTTCATCTGCTACGTAAAGTGGATTTTTAAAATATTTTATTGATTTTTTACAGAGAGGAAGGGAGACAGATAGAGAGTTAGAAACATCAATGAGAAACACTGATCACCTGCCTCCTGCACACCTCCTACTGGGGATGTGCCCACAACCAAGGTACATGCCCTTGACCAGAATCGAACCTGGGACCTCCCAGTCTGCAGGCCAACGCTCTATCCACTGAGCCAAACCAATTAGGGCTAAAGTGGATTTTTTAATCTACAAAGTTTAGTGATTCTACAGTAAAGATAAAGCTAACTTTATTGTAGAATCACTAAACTTTGTAGATTAAAACCATTTTCTTATCAGTTCCTCATTACTCTAATGTAGATTTTCAGCACATTAATTGCAATTTAATTTCATCAGTGAAAGTAAAATAAATCTAAGAAACTATAATTGCTTAAGATCAACAATTTACCTGTTATTGGGGTAGAGTTCTAATCCAAAAGTTTTAAACTAAGAATTCTTTTTATTAACTACTAGAGGCCCAGTGCACAAAAATTTGTGCACTCGGTGGTGGGGGTCCCTCAGCCCGGCCTGTGCCCTCTTGCAGTCTGGGACACCTCAAGGGGGTGGATGTCCACCTGCTAGCATGCCTGGCCAGTGTGGGTGAGGGGCTGAGGGCCATTTTCAGGCTGCCCACAGCCCTTTCAGGGTTCATGCACTGGGGGGTGGGAGGGCTGGTGAGTGCAGGCCTGGACGTTTCCCACTGGAGGGCCCACGATCACACACACCTGGTGTGCCCCCACCGCTGAGGGGATACACCTGGAACAGAGCTGGGTGGCGAGCCAGGGGTAGACGCTGGTGCAGGATCCCTTGGTGGGGCCCTGCTGCTGAACAAACACACCCGGGGTGGAGCTGGGCAGCGGACTGGCTTCAGATTCTCTGCACTGTGCAGCAGATGCTCCCGCACAACCCTGAGGAGGCCCCCGGGGCGGAGCCAGGCAGCTGACCCAGGATGAGCACTCCTGGATGCCCCAAGGAGGCCCCGGGGGGCAAAGCCAGGCAGCAGACCCTGGATGGGCGCTCCTGGATGCCCCAAGGAGGCCTCAGGCCAGACCCCCCCCCCCCACTGAGCTGACACGCCTGGCACAGCTATGCCGGCCACGGAGGCTCCCCGTGCAGAGCCACCCTGCCAGGCTCCATCTTGGCTGGGTTAATTTGCATACAACCGCTCTGATTGGTTGGTGGGTGTGGCCATGAGCAGAGGCTCAGCCAGCCTAGGCAGGCAGTTGCAACAGAAGCCTCTGGTTTGCTCTAGCTCCATGGCTGCTGGCCTCCATCTTGGCTGGGTTAATTTGCATACAGCCACTCTGATTGGCTGGGAAGCGTGGCTTGGCTGGTGGGCTTGGCTTAGGTGTCTCAGGTAACAGTCAATTTGCATATTACTCTTTTATTATATTAGATAGCAATTTTCCTGAATATGTAAGATTCATATAGCAAAAGAAATATATCTTCTGTAGAGCCCACTAGATTCATGAATATGACCAATAAAATATCATTACTATAGTAATTGTAAAATGTTTTAAATGTTTGCAAAGATAGTACCTTTATATTTCATTTAATTCAAAACTATTTTCAAGTATTAAGTTAGATCATTTGAAGAAAAGAGAAAAAGAAATGTGATTCAGTAATGTTTTCCCCCAGTTAATAAAACAACAAATTTTACTAAATCACTAATGAGCTAGAGCAAATAATTTATAAATTTAAAGCCACAGAGCATGTGGTAACTAGTAGGCATCACTTGTGTGCATAAGCTTCTCTAGACTTACCTTGTTTTAATTGCCAAATGGAGCCAATAATGAGACCACACTCCTTGCTCTGCACCCTTCCACAAACCTTGAACCTCCTCAGGCATGACAGCACCAGAACAGGGAGCCAGACAAACCACCTTTCTTTCTTTCTTTTTTCTTTTGTTTTAAAAAATACATATTTTTATTGATTTCTTGCAGAGAGGCAGGGAGAGGGACAGAGAGTTAGAAACATTGATCAGCTGCCTCCTGCATACCTCCTCCTGGGGATGTGCCCACAACCAAGGTACACGCCCTTGAACAGAACTGAACCCGGGACCCTTCAGTTGACAGGTCGATGCTCTATCCACTGAGCCAAATCGGTTGGGCCAAACCACCTTTCTCACAGGCTTAAGAGAGTTTCCTCCAGTAGGAAAGTCCCTTCCTATCATTTTCCCCTATTGTTTCATTATTTGGAAAGTTCCTTATCACCCATTAAGATCAATACTAGAGCATCTCTGCTATAAAGACATAGCAGAAGGAATGATCCCCTTTACTGCTATTTAATGTGTACACATCCCCCTTCGTCTGTTACCCCATTAATGGTGTGGTTTGGCATATTTTCATTGTCTCCAGTGGGTTTCCATCTCACCCTGGGTAAAACGGAAAGTCCTTACTACGGATGTGAAGGAGCTGCGTGGCCTGGCTCCGGCTTACCCCTGACCTGCTTTCCTTCCGCTCCCACTCCCTCGCATGCAGGCTTTTGCAGGCACACTGACCTTTATCTGCTACCCTAGGGCCTTTGCATTATTGGTCTCTTTGACTAAAAGTATTTTCCTTTAGGTACATGATTGATTCACCCTTTTATTTACCCCTTTAAATTGTCTTATCAAAGAGGTCTTTTTTTGATAATTCACCTGAAAGAGACCTGTTCCCAAACACATCCTTTTCTCTATGTTTACCATTTTAAGTTTTCTTCATGATACTCCTCTCCATTGATTTTTAAAATATATTATGGTTCAATGCTACTGTCTAGCCAACCGCTAATACAATGATACTATTTTTATAAGAGAAGGGATTTTTTTTTGTTTACTGTTGGCATTCACTAACCAGGACATTTCTTGGAGCACAACTATAGGTTCTCAATAAGTAGTTGCTGAATAAACAGCCATGTTGCAGTCTCACCTTATAAACTACAGATTCCATAAAGGCAAGGACCATCTCACATTTCTTCACTGATTGGGCCACCATCATCTATAGTTGTAAAGCCATACTGAATGTTTCATAAATGCAGTTTCCTGAAAGAATATGATACTTTTATTAGATTATAAAACACATGCTATTCCCAAGTACAGTGTTCATATGTTACAGATTTAAAGATGCAGACAATTAAAATAAAGAATGAGCTAGAAAATAAAGAATGAGTTGGTGTTTCAGTTCCTGCTGCTTCTCTTCCCTTCCTGATCTCAGCCCCTCAAGCTTCCATGGACACATTATGCCCATGTTTTAATTTTTGCCTCTTAATCCCTATGAGGTTATTAAAAAATCTGCTGGTGTCCCTACCTCATATAGTCATCCTCTGTAACTTTCATATGTCTTGATTAATGCTACTTAAGAAAACAGCAAATTCAGTGAAGGGCAATGCGATACATGGAATGCTGGCTGGCCATACCTCAGTGAACACCTCTCTTTCTGACATCTGAACTCAAAAGTTTCCTGATGCCTTCATACAAATATGGATAAGTAATTAAAAGTTACATATATTTTCTAGTTGTTTTAAGCAAGAGCATTGGTCACTACAAGGTATTTCTTCATAATAAGAAACTGAATGTACATGTCATTTTAATATTTTAATTAAGCAAGGTGAATTCTAGGTTTGCATTCTGTTTGTTATATCTTCTTTAAGGATGAAGTAATTGGGATATTATGACAATAAAACCATTAAAAACATGTTGGATGATGACACTATAAGAGTATGCAATTAAAAAATCTAGAAGAAAAATAAAGACTTCTATGCATGTTCAACACAATTACACCTTTCGTCTTAAAGTTTTCAGGTCATAAATGTGCACTAATGAGTGAATGCATTTAGTGGAGTATTAAAAGTCTTCACCTAAATTATTTTTAAACATAAATATTAACTATTTATAAGTATTAAATGTACTGGAATATGAAAAAATAAGCACCTAACACCTGGCTATCAGTCGAGAACTGCAGTCACGCCGAGCTACCTATTCATTCTTCCTCTTTCTATTTCTCTAGACCAAAAAAAAAAAAAACATACTATTAAATATCATAGTGCAATAGAAATGGATGATATAACTATTCTAGTTAGAAACTGTAAAACATTTAGTAACAGTAGACAAGAACCAAGTATAAGACATGACCATGAAAGTAAACTGCAACACATGGGAAGGTAATTTAGATATGAGGTCACACACACATGCATGCTCACACACATACACAGTAATCTGTCATGAACTGGCATCACTCAAGTTGTGAGAAATCAATAGAATACAAGCTTCAGCATTTTTACAAAAGTTTCATTCATACATCACTTATTCAGCCAATATTTGTTGAATTATGGCAGACATTCAAATAATGGGGG
Organism: Murina feae; assembly: GCA_004026665.1. NCBI lineage: Eukaryota > Metazoa > Chordata > Mammalia > Chiroptera > Vespertilionidae > Murina > Murina feae. Next base: position 4,910 of record PVJC01013441.1, on the reverse strand, counting down.
TTTAATAAAGAACAACTGCTCTGTAGAAGATTATAGAGGAGAAAACAAATTAATTGGACAATGATATGAAGTACTTATAACTGTAGACTATGGTACTGATTGAAAAGAGAGAATAATGGTATTATGGGAGAAAAGAGAACACTACTGCTGCCTATCCAACAAGCATCACCTCTTCTTTCTTTATAACGTAACCACACTTTTATGTGATAAAAGTCTTTTTTTTTTTTTTGCCACAGCTCCCTTCCTTCCTGGTGCAATGTTCTGTGTTCTTGACTAAGAGTATGAAGTTTGGGACTCCAGCACGTATCTTACTAGGCTAAGCATCCGGGAATGGCAGGTGAGCTTTATTTCTTGACATTGTTGAGCCACTGGATTTACTTCCTGTGTGAAACTGATAACATTAATAATACACCTATTTCAAGCTAGTCACATGTACAGAGAATAAAAAGGAAAAAAAAAGAACATTACTTCAACTATTTTTTGGGAAGGATAACACAAGTTAGATTTGATTTTCAAAGCTCTTTTTTCATTTTGCAATACTGGCTATGATTTACTATTTGACGGGTGTCAGAATCACATATATTATTGCTAATTCTTATCAAATTTGAAGAGATAGATAGTATCATTTTTAGAAGAAAACTGAGATGTATATATAAATTATGTTAAAGTTTTAGAGATTATATAGCTAGTGAGTGGAGGGCCCAGATTTCAAATCCATGTCTCAAGGACTCCAAAGCCCAATATTTTCCTAATAAATCATGGAAAATATCTCATCACTTTGACATTGAATCAAGTCAAGTATTAACTTATTATTATTAGTAGGATAATACAAAACAGGACCCTCAATTAATTAATTTTGGCCACACAATTAATGGTGAGTAGAGACTCAGATCACATAAACATAGAGGTATTTATTATTGTCATATTGTTTCTAATTGTTGCACCTTTCAAATAAACTTCAGGATAAATCCAGATACAATTGTTCAATAAAACCTATGAAATCAGGAGTAGTGTAAATAATAATTCCAAATATACTGTTCAACTTAGGAATATTTTTATGTTCCCAAATAAACTAGAATTCAACATAAATTCATGTCTTCTCTAAGTAGTCATAGGAAATTTAATAGCATAAAATGCATATATTTATATCCCAGAAGTTCTCATCACAAAAATATTTTAAGAAATTAGTAGTCATTTATGTATACATATAAACACACATGTGTATAATTACTAGAAGAAACTATTAAGTACCCCCCTTTAATTGTTCATATTTTATAAAATCATAATACCTAATTATTTTAAATGAATATTTTTCAAAGATTTAGGTGTATATTGAAAGAAGTGTTGAAGAATTAAGAAGTTATAGCAGTGCAAATTTTACTTTTCATTTATACAACTACCCATTGAAATTAGGCTACTGTTTTTAAAGATTTTAAAAACAATTTTTAATGAAAATCTGCTTTATCTGGCTCACTAATACAAGCTGTTAAAGCCAATAAAGAGTCTGAGAACTGTTTAGGAGTGAGTGACTCAAGGGAACAATGTTTTCCAGAGAAATGATGATGGGAGACAGAGCCTTTCATTTCTGGGTCACTAGTTTGAAGGTGGCTCAGGTTGTAAGTGATGGAAAGCCACTGATGTTCACTGGCCTGTGTGAAATTAGTTGGCAGTTCAGTCCAGTGCCTAGTGAATAGGTGCCCATTCACATCCCAATTGGCATTAATTGACATGCATGTTGACAGTTTTATTATGAGGACCGAGGGCTCTTGGCACTGAAAACCTGATTTTGGAGTACAAGACAAATGATACCATGGTTGGAAGAAGGTATGTTTCTAAAGAATGTAGCCATTTAGGGTTTGAAAATTGTTTCTCCTGGAGTCCCTTCAAAAGGTTTCTTTGATCCTCAGAATTTCTAAATTGCAGAGGTGTTTTTTTATGATATCAATCTAGTATATCTCTAACATTGTTCCACATCATCAGGGCATGTTTTTAAAAATCCTGATTATTGAAAATATCGATCAACAAAACCAATAACTGTTACTTAGAATCCATCCAAAAACTAGTTCTTAATTTTCTTAGGCCAATTAAATAATAGTCTCCTGGCTATATCTAGTAATCTATATTATTTATTTTTCTAGGTAACAATGATGATATTCAATCAATTTTGAAAGTTACGTAGACTGTGCTTTATAGAGGTTCAACAAAATTCTTTGACTCAAATGATATTAAAATAGACTTTTTTAATATAGGAAAGTTTGTAGCTACCTATGTCTGATCTTTCCTAACTGGTAGGCAAGCAAATTGCTAGGGCTGGAAAGCCAATTAAATCAGAATCTAAGATAATCCATCAATAAAGGCAATGCCTACTAAATGTTTCATATGCCAAAAGTTGGATAGTAATGTCCACTAGACAAAATATATCAAGTGAGGACCCTCCCTCTCTCTGTCTCCCCACCATTACACACACACACACACACACACATGACAATTCGAAAATAAGCTAAGTGCCAAACATTTATTGAGTACCATTATTTTATAATTTTCCAGAAATTTAGGCTTATTTATGATAGCTTATTTAATATTGACAAATATCATGAGGGTTGTCATTATTATTTCATTATCTTAAGTGAGATAATAGCCTTAAATAAGAGATTTGTTCTAATGGCTATATAATAGGGTCAAGTTTTCATTCTATTTTCTTTACTTTAAAAATCTGTGTTTACTCCACTATACTAATATAGGAAACTTATTTCAAATTATAATTTAGGAGTCTGTAATTATTTTCATTTAAATTTCTTATATGTAAATAAGAAAGTTGAGCTGGATGCATTCTGAAGTCCCCGTTAACTGTCATAAGATTCTGACAATATATTAGTTGGAGGATCCAGACAATAAGTGGAATCATAAAAGAAGATATTCTACTAGTATCTAAGGTGCATCTTAATGGTAGGTCCTGCACGGAGTGCAAAGATAAATTAGAGTTCTCTGTTTAAATGCTAGGAAGCTTAGTGACTATTAAAAGCAACATGTTTTATGCAAGGAATTTATCAAGAATGGTAATGGACAAACATGCATTGCTAAGAAAGAAAACCAGTAAGCAAAACTCTAATGGGCAGATGAAAAAATTAAATCAATTATATTAAGACAACCAAATTTAAGTTTGGAAACAAATTTCACCATATTTGAGGCTCAAAATGATTCCTGGTTGAGATTTATTACTACTACTTTCTATTTAGAAGCCCAAGCTAGAATCCCAATATTGGATGCATATTTTTTCCTCTCCTGTTACACTAGGAAAAGACTATACTGTTGGATTTGCATTTAAGGCTGGTATTGTGAATGTGGTAGAAATTGGGTTGGGTATTAAAGGATAACAGGAGATACCTTCAGACATACTAAATATTTTTTTTCTTTTAATATTCCTGGCTTGTCATTATGATTTTAGAATTACTAAAATGTCTGGTAAAAAACGTTTTTGTGGTTGTCTTTGTTTAGTAAATTACACTGTGTGTTAACCAACACTAAGAAACAGAATAAATAAATGAACTGTTAAAGTCAGCTACATAGAAAGAACAGAAATTTTTCACATGACCAATCTAGCCAAAATAAAGGCTGGTTACAACACAAGACATCTGATATAAATTTTTGTTAAGTAAGTGAAAAACTAGAAAACTATTAATTCTATTCACTTCTATGTATTGACTTATTAGTAAATATCAGAACAATGTTTTATTTGACCAAATACTTTAAAAGTCTTCTGATAAAATTGTCTGCAGAGTCCATTGAGCAGTTCTTTAAAAATAATATAAAAATTTTCACCCACTAAGGGTGGCTTTGAGTGGAGAAACAATAAGATACAGTTTAGCATCAACTATGGTGAGTTAAGTAAAAGATCCCAAGTGGAAATCCTGTTTTTGAACAAATTGAAGTGTGACTAAAAGGTAATATGAGTAGTTTGTGTGTCTGTGACTTATGAACTAGCACCAATGGCAATTCCAAGGAGAGAGGACTGAAAACAATGTGAGCACTGTTAGAATACTGAGGAGTGTCTAAAACCCTCTTGAAAGGACTATTTCAGAAGAAAAGACTCAATTTCTATTTCAGTTTTTGTATGTGTGCAGTTTAGTAGATTTTGCAGGTTAATTTCATACAGCAGTCATGTTAGACATTAAAAGTAATAGTAACACATTAATATCCATGTTAGTTATTTGCAATAACCAAGACATCTTTTTAAAATAATCAGTGATTGTGTAGCTGAAGTTATTACAACAGAACAGATGGAAGAATGAAACCACTAGACTCGATCGTCAAAACCCTTCTTTTCCATGCAGTACCCTAAGACAGATGATACCATCTTTAACATTTTAATGTTAATAATATTAGCAATACTCAGGCTTATTTCAAGGTTCAAATTAAACACTGAATATAAAATTGTTTTTGTCAAATGAAAAATGCCATAGGAAAATTGCATCCTGATTGTAACTAACCCCTCATTGCTATTTAGGTGCTATATCAGGTAGAATGTGTTTTCAACAATAACAGGTCATCCATGTCAAGGAGCTTAAGTGATAAATGAATATGTTGTCACATGTGACCTTAAACCAAAGATATTCTAACTTTTAGAATGATTAATTTAGTGGCTTAGTGATGTTATCAGCAAGCCATCCTCCTTGTATTTTATCACCTTTCCACCCTTATGTCCTAATGATGCTACTGCTATCCTTTGCAAGATGACTACAATATTTCTAATCAGCACATCAAAATGTGGTGATGGTCAGAGATAGAAAGCACTGTTTTAGAATCAGGCTCCATTTTCCATTGGCTTTATACCCCTGAGTCTATCTCCTTCCAGTTTTATTAAATACTAGAGGCCCGGTGCACAAAATTCATGCATGGGGTGGGGGGCATGT
>PVJC01013440.1:0-38001 GCA_004026665.1 Murina feae | reverse complement strand
CGGGCTGAGGGACTCCCTCCACCCCGAGTGCACAAATTTTTGTGCACCGGGCTCCTAGTATGATATATAATTACATGACAAGTGACAGTCGATGTGGCCTAAATCCATTCTGGTCAGAGAATGGCTGCAGTGATTCCCATAGCGGACTAGGCAGCCAAGTGGAAATTAAGGTAAAAGTTATGTTAGTCACCTTGAACATGGTTGCTCTTGTCCACCAGAGGTGGGGGCAGGTGCCCAAGAACCAAGAGACCATACCATGGAGGAATAAAAGAATATTGCAGAGAGTATTGGGGCTTTTTATTCTTTTGCTACTATGTATAAATGCATACCTGAGACTAGATAATAAATCCTAAAGACAAATGAATACTAAAAAGCACAAAAGCAGCCCCAGGCTCCAATTTCTCCAACCTATCTTTACAGCTTGGGCAGTTTCTAAGGAAAATAGCTATCTCTGCGTGAAGTGGTAACCAGTCAGAAAGATAAGAGACATCTGAGGACTCATAATATAGGGGCAAGTGCAATTTGGCCCAATTGTTCTGCTAACTGTGACTATAGCTAAAGTGCTCAGTTTTGCAAATAATGGTTTGCAGTAACAGAGGCTTTGTGAATTTTGTCATCTAATTTTTTTTAACATGCTAATCCTATATAATAAAGAGCTAATATGCAAATGACTATCACACCCTCATACCCTTGCACTGTCTGGCCAGGGCTGAGGTTGGGCTGGGGGACCGGAGGCTGTGCTCCCCACCTAGTGGGGCTTGACAGGGGTGGGGCTGGCAAGGTATGGGTCTTGCACAATTTCGAGGTGCACATGGGTGGACGGGGACTTGACTCTGGGTCCTGCAGTGCAACCCAGACTCTGACAGGAAGGAGATTTTCATATATATTTTACTAATTTTCTTTCATCTCTGACACTTCCATTATAGAGAAAGGGCAAGTAGCAATATTAAAATATTTCCTCTAATTAATTCCCTTTTAATGTGCAGAATTTCATGGACTGGGCCACTAGTTAATTATATAATTAAGGCAATGCTGGGAATCTTGGAAAATCAAGGAAATGCTGATTTGAAATTACCATCCAGCCCTTAAGACATGACTGCCAATAGTAAACCTCTGGAACAAACTCCAAACATTCTATCTTCTTTATAACCAAACTGTGCTTTCACTTTCCTCAGCTTGGAACATCTTACCTAGCCTAATGGCCTGAGCTTGCAAGAGAAATGAAATCCAGTCTTGCGCATAAGCGGAGTATGGTATTGTTTATGGGTTTCCAGAATGAACAATCCCCTGAACTTCAATGTGGACAAACCTGTGTATCATGAGTGTGGATTTAGTCCTTGGGGTTTGATATGGCCCATTTAGAATCAATCTATTGGGAGGGAAGAATTCCAATGAGAAGTAACTTATGTTATAAACAGTTATTAACATAATTTGATCTGGGTCCTCAGACTGAAGTAAGCCAGGCTCCTAAAAAGCAGATTGCTATAAGGTTAAAAGAAGTTATAGACAAGAAAAAGCAGGGGACACTCCAAGGGAATTTCCTCCTTCCATACTGTGGGGGGCTAGTCCTGATTACAAGGAAATGATCAAGACTATATTTTGGCAAAAGGAAAAATGTACTCCATGCATTACTGCTTTAAACAACTATTTCTTTTGGGGTTGCTTTATGCGAGTGCTATCTTTATATAGGGCTTGAAGGGAATAAAAAGGACTAGAACTATTGAATTGCCAATTATTTACTACTGCTGTCCTAGACTGCATGCAATTTTTATAAACTCATCACTTGGGAAATTGTTTTGCGTTGGGGCTTGGGAAGTACTCCTTTAAAGGACTAGTACTGAAGCCACTGTAAAAGGAGTTCTAAATTGAGGGCATAACAAGAAAGACCAGAGGAATAAGGGTCTCTCGGAGGAGAGTGCCAGTCAAGGCCAGCACTCCCACCCACAGGACTCACGCCCAGGGCCCGGTGTTAGGAGGAGCTGTCTGCCTTGTCCGCCCAGGTCAGAAGGCTGGCACGGAATATACTGCAAAAAGAAAGATATCAGTTTGAAGAAACTAGCATCCCTTTCAACTCCATTGGTTGAGTCTGCAACCAATTTTTTTTAAAAGGGGGAGCCAATTTGAAGTATCACCTCTGGGAAAATCACCAAAGAGGCTACATCCCCAAGTCTGGTCCCACAGCTAGAATTCAAAACCCTTGTAACAGAGCAGAAACAACGCTGTGGACACTTACTGCCACCATCATTCCCTCCCAGGAGTAGAGTTATAAACCCGTCAGCTGTGGGTCTGTCACTGCCAGACCTGTACCCTCAGGGATGCTGTCCCCTGCCAGTGTCCCCCAGTATCTTCATGACACACATTCAAGGAAAACTGAGGACAAGCTCAGGAGCAGGTCTCACCCAGACAAGGATGAGAATAGATAAGATGCAGCCACTATATTTAGCAAGGTGACTCAACCAGAGGAAAGGGAAGATGGATTTAGTTCCCCTTTCTTTATCTATTTCCAACTTACTGAAACCAGAGTGGGGAAATGAACATAAAAGAGACCTAGGTTTTAATTCTTTCCTAAAATAGAATTATGTAGGTGGGAGATGATGTAATGGAAAGCTTCTCCCAGAAGTCGGGGGACTTGGATTCTGGTTCTAACACTATGACCTTGAACTAGTCAATTTTGTTTCTAGACTCAGAGCTCATCACACACAAACTGAAGAGATGTCTGTAGTCTATTTCACCTCCCCCAAAAGTTCGTGCTAAATGTGTTTATGACCAAGCTAACTTCAGAAATGAAAGCAATAAAACTTGAACTTTTCAGAATCAGTGGAAATTAATGGAGTTCACAGATTCAAATGTCTATAGACCCCAACTAGTAACAACACTGTTTTAGAACTGCATTAGTAATCTAAGAATTTCTTGCATCTATCCCTAAGCCATTATAATTCAGTTAAAGGATGTTAAGCTTTTGGATATTGTACTTGAGACTTTATGCCAAAGTAAAGATATCGCTCAAGGCCCATTTGAATTTTTATGGCTCTAATGATGTCAGTTTGCAAGGTGGACTATTTCTTTTGGAAAATGAAGAGTCCTCCCGGGTGACAGAGCAGAAGATGGGCCCACTTTTACTTATGGCTCCGATTACATAGACGCTGCACCTTAAATAATTCATATGATGTGATCATACTAGGGCCTCATCTGTGGAAACAGACTGAACTGAAACCAAATATGTCCCAATCTGTATCCTAATCACTGTTCAACAGCAGAGACGCGGTGGAGAGTCCATTAGGCTAGTGGAGTCAGGAGGCTCATGCTACTTAGACGCTGAGCAGATGCTCAATTCTGGTTAAAATGCCTCGTTCTACCCCATCCCTAGCCGGGAGCTCCCTAATGTAAGCTGACTTACTGACTCAATTAGACAAGAGCTGGCTTTGGGGGTTCATAGGCAAAACCATGCAGCAGTCAGTCTCCTCATTCTCGCTGAAACACACACACACACACACACACACACACACACACACACCAATGACTGATATTGCAGTAAGCTAAAGATTATCTACAAACACTGCGGTGATGTGCATATACTTCCATTTACCAACAGGAACAGGAAATACCACTGTTTTAAACTGAAGATTCCATTTCAGTTCAAACTTTGTGCTTTAAGTTTGAGATTCGATGATGTCATCAGTTATAAAAATCACAGCAAAGGAAAAAACATTCCTCATGAAAATTGATTATTCATAGGAAGTGCCTCCTATGTGAGACCGGTGAAACCCTTGTCCAATGTGAATGCTAGCTTTTTAGATAGAATCATGCCCTCTGTAGCATAGGCTGGATAACTGTAATTATAGATTTTATAGATAGGGGCCCTGAGGTCTATTTAGTAAAGAGTTGTAACTTCATTACTACATAATCAAACCAGTGATTCATGCCCTCAGGGTTCAGGTCCTTTTCCACTATAAAATATTAAGTGCTATTTGCTGCCTTACTCCTTACCTATGAGCCAGATGAAGTGGTAAAGCAGTCCTCACATGGCTGAACTACTAGCATCAAAATGGAGACAGGAGCCCTAACTGGTTTGGCTCAGTGGATAGAGCATCGGCCTGTGGACTGAAGGGTCCCAGGTTTGATTCCAGTCTAGGGCATGTACCTTGGTTGCGAGCACATCCTCAGTAGGGGTGTGCAGGAGGCAGCTGATCAATGTTTCTCTTTCATCGATGTTTCTGACTCTCTATCCTTCTCCCTTCTTCTCCGTAAGAAATCAATAAAATATATTTTTACAAAAGGAGGCAGGAGAAGGGGAGAGACTGCAGCAAAACTGCACCAGCTAGAAGCAACGCCTTATGCTCAGCAAGAAGCACTGAGAAGCAAGCATTTTCTAAATCACACACTTGGGCTAGAAGACACTATGGAATGGTGAAATGTGGGCAGGAGCCAGAGATGCCAGGTCAACACCGAGCTCTGTTGCCCATGAGCTATGTGACTGGAGCAACTTTCTGAACTTCCCATGCCCGGTTCTTCTCAACTATACTGCAGGGATAACATGCCTTCTTTGCATTGTTGCAAAGAAATGAGGAAACTCTACATGGCATGTCAGGCCTCCATCAGTAGCACCTTTCTTAGCACACCTGCTGCATGCAGCCACCAGGTCCTATCAAGGCCACAAGGTTCCATCTGAACCAATAGAGCAAATATTCCCATTGATCATCACAGGTAACAATTAATACCTGCTTTTCCCACACAGTTCCCAACAGGCCACAGACAATCAAAACTTTCTCACATATAAGAAACACACTGAAATTTGCTCCTCTAGCACTTTTGGGGGAGATAACTGGAAGTGGATAAAAAAACAAACAAACAAAAAAAAAACAATAAAAACAACCTGACCTTTCCTGCTAGCAAAGTTTAGAACAAAGGAGAAGAAACAATTTTAAGTAAAGAAGAAGTGGCTCTTTATCTCCGTTTCTACCTGAAGGAAAAGAGACATCTGGTTATTTCTACAATTTTTTTAATACATTTTTTTAAAATGTCCTTCAAGTACACACACTTGACAAGAAGCTACAAACCTGGAAAAGAACTGTCATGTTGAGCAGAAATGTGTGTATGTTTTTGCCATGTTTAATATTAGATTTTTATTATAACCATTTAAAAATGTTAATCACTTATTGTGTACAAGCAAAGTATGATTGCAGGACTCAGGCTCTGAATCAGAATGGGATTGAATCTTGGCTCTCCCATTGACTTGCTGTGTGATGTCAGGCTGGATACTTAATTTCTCTGTTCTCCAGTCTCTAGTTCTACAAAACTGAAATAATAATAGCGCCAAGTTCCTAACAATCTGTGTGAGACAAAGGAATACAAAAATCCATGCGAAGCAATTAGAACAGTACTTGTTTTTTAAAAGTAGTAGATCAATGGGGGATTAAGAGGAGGCATTGTAATGCTTTCAGCAATAAAGGTGTTTTTTAAAAAGAATAAATACCATTTAAAAATAACAGTATTAAGGCAACTCACATGATTCCTATATTCATATCTTCATTGCTGTATAAACTATAAAATCCCTTCATGACCTTCGTCTTTTTTATTTTTTTATTATATTTTATTGATTTTTACAGAGAGGAATAGAATTAGAAACATCCATGAGAGAGAAACATCAACCAGCTGCCTTCTGCACACCCCCTACTGGGGATGTGCCCACAACCAAGGTACATGCTCTTGACTGGAATCGAACCTGGGACTCTTCAGTCCACAAACTGACGCTCTATCTTCTGAGCCAAACTTGTTGGGTGACCTTTGTCTTTTAAAATAAAAATGTGCCTTCGAGTTTAAATGAAAATATAAAATAAAATAAAAGAAGTAGATGTTAGCAATTATACTTCATTATTACTAAGTGAATCTAACAATTATTACTGAGTGAATCTAACAAGTCTTTAAAATAAATATTTTAAGTAAAGACTGGTAAGACTAGTTTAACTCTTGAGAGTCTGAAGTAACACACATACACACACATACATATATGTAATATGCAAATGAGGTCAGGACTCCATAACAGTTACAACCAGCTCAGGAGTAAGGCCCGGGCGTGGATCTGAGCCTGAGAAAACAACATACAGGCATGGTCCAGAGCCTGAGAGATCAATACAGAGGGGCACCTGCTCCAAGCATCTGCAGCATAGCTGGGAGTAGATCCCCAGCAGATACACACACACACACACACACACACACAGAGTGGGCCTAAGCCATCAGTAGGACATCGCTGAGGGCTCCTGGACAGTGAGAGGGGGCAGGCTGGGCTGAGGGAACCCCACCTTCCAGTGCATGAATTTCCTGCACCAGGCCTCTAGTTTCATAATAAAGTCATTGAAAAATTCTTTGATATGCATGTTGCCTGCTCCTATCACAGGAAAAACGACATCCCATCACCCCATCACCACATTTACACCTGATACAGGACACAAAGCAATCCTATATAATAAAGGGGTAATATGCAAATTAATCTTCATGCCCTCACAAGATGGCTGCCTATGGCCAGGCCAGCAGGGAGGTTAGTGAGGGACAACCAAGTGACAGAAGAGCAGGTTGCATGGGGTGACTAGGCTGGCAGGGGGGTTAGTGAGGAATGACCAAACGGCTGAACAAGCAGTCTGTGTGGGGTGACCAGGTCGGCAGGGGGGCTGTGAAGAGCAACTAGGCTGGCAGGGGGGAAAGTTAGGGGGGCAAGTGGGCCAGCAGGGGGATCAGTTGGGAGTGACCAGGCAAGCAGGGAATAGCAATTGGGGGTGACCAGGCCAGCAAGGCTGGCAGTTGGGGTGACTAGGCTAGCATAGGAGGCAGTTGGGGGCAACCAGGCTGGCAAGGGGGTCAGTTAGGGGCAATCAGGCCAGCAAGGAGGTCAGTTAGGGGTGACCAGGCAGGCAGGCAGATGAGCGATTAGGAGCCAGCAGTCCAAGATTGTGAGAGGGATGTCCAACTGCCAATTTAGGCCCAATCCCCAGGATCAGGCAGTTGGACATCCCTCGAGGGGTCCCCGATGAAGAGGGTGTAGGCTGGGCTGAGGGTACCTCTGCCCCCCGTGCACGAATTACATGCACTGGACCTCTAGTTCTATCTAATAAAAGAATAATATGCAAATTAACAGTCACTCCCTCACTCCATCACGCTCTCACTCTGTCACAAATATGGCTGCAACCATGGAGCTGGAGCAAGCAAGAGGCTTGAGTTGCCCCAGTGATGGAGGAAGCCAAGCTTCCTGCCTGCCCTGGCTGGCCCTGAGCTCCACTCAAGGCTACAAAGTTTCAATTATAGAAGATAAATAAATCCCAGATACCTGCTTCCAGCCCATGGGCATGGCCAACCTGAAAAAACCATCAGCCACTCACCCAGGCTGGCCAGGTATCTCAGTAGGGTCCCCCCACCCTGAAGAGGCTGTGGCCAGCCTGAAAATGGCCCTCAATCTGGCCAGGCTAGCCAGGCACCCCAGGAGGGACCCCCACTCTGATCCAGGGCACCCTTCAGGGCAGACCAGCTGGCCCCCACCCATGCACCAGGCCTCTATCCTATATAATAAAAAGGTAATATGCAAATTGACCATAACAGTAGGACAACTTGGAATGACTAGTCACTATGACACACACTGATCACCAGGGTGCAGATGCTCAATGCAGGAGCTGCCCCCTGGTGGTCAGTGCACTCCCACAGGGGGAGCTCTGCTCAGCCACAAACCAGCTGACCACTCTCAGCACAGTGGTGGTGGCGGGAGTCTCTCCCACCTCTTCAGCAGCACTAAGGATGTCTGACTGCACCTTAGGCCTGCTCCCCACTGGCAAGTGGACATCCCCCAAGAGCTTTTGGGATTCCATAGGGATATCTGACTGCCATCTTAGGCCTGATCCCCTGGGAGTGGACCTAAGCCAGCAGGTGGACATACTCTGAGGGGTCCCAGAGCAGGCTGTGGGACCCCCTGGAGCACACAAATATTTTTGCACTAGGCCTCTAGTCTATAATAATAAAAGCGTAATATGCTAATTATGCCAGATGTTCTTCCAAAGCAGGGGCTGTGAGGGAAGTCCATGTCCTGGGTGTCAGAAGGAAGCAATTTATAATAAAGTCCTCTAACATTGGACTGAGTGTCCTGATTATTTTTATACTGTAAAAAAACTGACCATTTCACCTGGCCTTGTAAAAGAATTTTCAAGTCCCTAACTCAGTTCAGAGCACAGAGTGGTCACCAAATGAATGTTTCCTCAATACCTAAATGTCTTAAAAAAGACTGGTACTTCATTCTATTGCATAGATGTGGTTCCCCTTTACTTAAGATCCAGCCCTTGAGACAAAACCATCTTCTGTTTGGGGCATTTTATTACCCAAACAGCCCAACACCAATCTGTGATTACCCAAAAGCCTATTTATGTTCCTTTTAGCTAAGATGCAGTTATTTTTTATCTTGTATTGTTCTAATATGAAATGGTGTCTTAAAATTTTTATTTTATTTATTTTATCTCTTTCTCTTGAGTTACTAATAATACAGCTCCAAATTATATAGCTGTATATAGTACCTATCATGCTATGGACCCTGAAAGCAACACTTCACATAATTCATTTTCATCTTCACAATTGAGTACATTGTCCAGGGTCTTACAGCAGAGACACACACAGCTCGTGGCACACATACACTATGCTAAACTCTTTCATTCCTCTGATTCTTCTTTCCTCTCCCCTCCCTGCATGCCTTCCACCAGCCATGTGTCTTTGTATCTGTCCATCTCCTTGTCTAGCTATCAGCTAGACAGAAGAGAAGGAAGAAGGAATTAAAGCTTAGAAAGAAATTTGGAATTTAACTAATTCAAATGCATCAGTAGGACTTGGTGGCAGCAAAGTGCTCACTTGTAGTAGTAGGCTCAGCATGGCATGCATTATTAAAGAAACAGTACTTTAAATGACTGTCAATTTTTCAAAATGTGAAGACTGGCTCTACTGAGAAATCCAGCAGCATTGAAGGGACATGTACCATCTTACTATTCAGCAGCCATGCCACTGAGATATGAACATCATATACAAAAGGAAAGATACAATCAACAATTGCTCCTTTCAGTAGACAAAGGCTAGGTAGGAGTAAGTCTAAACTATCGCTCCTTCCTTAATAAAACTGCTATTGATTTTCATCCTGGTGAATCACTGCCTTGAAGCAATTTCTTTTAGCTGCAGGTTCTCACATTTAATTTGGATGTATGCTTAAGGGAGAGTTTATCAATAAAATCTCCAGAGGAACACCAGAAGATTTTTATTAGAAAGAAACAGTGAAAGCAATTTTATCCATTTTGTTAAATAGAAAGATGATCAGAGAATTACTAACCAATGATATTTAAAGAGTAATTGCAATGTGAATATGGGTCATATCAACATTATCATCACTCTAAATGTTCTCAGTGAGTGTGAACATTAAAGATTTCCATGAGCATCACATAAATTTGCCTGCCCTTAAAGGTAAAAGCAGACCAAAAGTTGACTGCTGACCAAAATCAATATCTCCTCAGTTCTGTTAGCATTGTCCCTTATTATTTACTTGCTACTAAACAAAGCATGAACTATGTATTGCCTTATTGGATCTTATAATCTCAGTACCATAAAACCCAGTTTATAGATAAATAAAATGAGGTATAGATGTCAAGAAATTTGCCCCAAATTATATAATTGCCAAGTAGCAGAGCCAGCCTTCAAAGTCATGTTTGTGTGTTTCCAGAACCGACATTATAGCTGCTGAATAGTTAATACATGCAAATGACTTTTATTCTGCCCCATATATAATATAGCCTTTGAATGAATAAATATTTTCATAACATTCATCAATGCTCCAGGACCACTAATTTTCAGACCAATGAAGTTACGTCCGTATAATGTCAATCACCACAAACCCCATGTGCATGCTAGAAGACATTTTTTAAAACAAGAAAAGATTCTTGAGGTTCAACTTATCGACTTTACTTTTAAATATATATTGGTATCATGCAGTCCGCATATGGAGATGACTAAGTCCCTCTCCAAACACAGCCCCTTAGCCCTAGAAGTGTGCCGCATTCCAGATGACACCACCAGGGGCAGAACCAGTTCCAGAACCATCTGCACATCGACCTTTTTCAGCCCTTCCTCTTTGAACCCTCTCTTCATTCTCTCTTGGCCCCCTTTCTGCTCAGCACCTCTTGCTCAATACTGTGCTTAGGCTATAGTCCATTCTAGTTCAAGTCATTTTCTAGCTCAAGTCATTTTCTTCCCCCTAGCAGTTTCTTCACAGGCTGACACACTATTTAACACCATGTTTCCTAGGAACTGTTCCAGGAGTCCCAAAACCTGGGCTCTGCTTTTGAAAGCAGTTCAAACCAAAGGAGATACCTCCTCAAACACTGCAGAGGGGCCCCTACCATCAATATCTATCTACAACTGTGACCGCCTTTTCTGCCTGCCAACCGCACTCCATCCTATGCTCTGCTGGAAGGGTTCTCGGAAAGTTGGCGCATTATGCCAGGAACATGTATGGAAATATGCGGAAGAATGAGCAGCAACAACAACTCAAACCACAACAAAACATTATCAGTAACAACAGAAAAGGACTTACATAGTTTGGCCATATTATGAGTACTAAAGTATCACATAGACTCTACCGATTTATTGGTTTTGAACATGTTTGGGACGTGTTCACAAGCCATGTTAGTAATGCCATCCACTTGCAATTGTGGACTCTATGTCAGATACAATGTGGTTAATATTCAGGGTTTCTCAGATAAGAAGAAACTCAAACTGGATTTTTCAAAATCATGTGTGTATTTTATCAGCAATTCATTCTTCTGTTCTCTACACATTTATTGAGCTCAAAGTGAGCCAGACACTAGGGAGGGATAAAGATGAGGAAGAAATAGTAAGAAATAGTTATGCTCTGAACGTTTTTCTACTCCATGAGTGCAAACAGCATAGCACTGGCCACCATCACTGAAACAAAAATTTCTCTTGCTGTCCTTCCCTGGCCTTTTCTCTGTCTCTTTTCTCATCCACCACTCATTTTTCCAACCCCTCTCCAATCTTGCCATCTTGTCAGCATCTAAACTACACTTTTCACTTCTGTTCTACTCTCTGGTGCCTTTAACCAGAAATTTTCAACATTTTTCATCTCGTGGCACACAAAAACTAATTACTAAAATTCTGCGGCACACACAATTTTTTTTTTGATCTGACAAAATATAGGTATAATTCTGATTCATTCACACAGGATGGCTATTGTTGTCTCGGTTGACATCATGTTTTAATTTGATAATCAAAAAGAAAAGAGGTAAGTGCCCCAGATTAAATAGTCAGGTATTGCCCATTTTAAAACATTAGTTGAAAATGGCTGCCATAAGCTAAAGGGACAATTCTGATGCATTTTCTAGGGCAGTCCCACTTTCATTGAATTGTTCCCATAATAAGTTTACTTATTAAGTAATGTTCCATTTTTATGTGTTTAGAAAATATAATCCACAATATCCATGCCTCAAAATGTCCTATTTTCCCCTATACAGAAAATTCTAATTCAGTCTTTGCTGCTTGCTATTGATGTAGACAATGTGATTAACTAAGGTGTGATGCTATTCATTCAAAACTCTGTTCTTCTGTATCTGTCAGTCAGTAAGCATGTGTTATGCCCACATATGTGTAGAATATCTCGTAGGTGGTTGATCTATAGACTTAGGGCTCCAGCGGAGATGGCCTCCTTCAAATGAGACTCTAAGGTTCATGATGGACCCTCATCTGAGGCTCCATGTTAAACATAAATATATTTTTATTGATTTCAGAGAGGAAGGGAGAGGGATAGAGAGATAGAAACATCAATGATGAGAGAGAACCATTGATTGGCTGCCTCCTGCATGTGCCCTTGGTCGGAATTGAACCTGAGACCCTTCAGTTCTCAGGCTGATGCTCTATTCACTGAGTCAAACTGGCTAGGGCTGAGGCTACATTTTTTAAAGCAACTGTTTAGGAGCACAAATTTATTATTAAGAATATTCTAGCTCAAATTCTAACTCTGCTACACACCTCATTGTGTGACTCAGTTTCCTCAAATGTAATATGGAAAAAAATATTCTCATAGGATATTTGTGAAGATTTAATGAAATAAGCATGTGAAGATCACCAGGATGTAAAAACTGGTCAATCCACATAAATATTATTGCTGCTATTTTTATAGCACATTTTCTTGGAATTTCATAAGGTTTTTCTTGTACATTAGTAAATTTTTACATGACATAGTAGCTCTAGAGATTTTAAAATGAGCCTTGGAAGCAAAATTTGGCAGTTATACTCAACATTTCTCAAAAATCAAAATTAAAACTATTAAAAAAACATGAAGAAGTTTAAATCAAACCTGACCAATAAATTCCCTTAAAAAATTAAATAGAAACTCACTCAATTTTTAAAACTTTAAGATACTAAAATATAAAATATAAAACTCCAGATAAATGTTTTTTTTTTTTCATATGGCAGAGCCACCTATGCCAAATTCCCTCTACTAGCATTTCTATCACCTAAAATGCTGCACCAAAGGAGACATCTTTCTGCTTAATGCTGGCGACCTCTATTTTTCAGCTTGAACAGAAAAAACACAAACTTCTAAACTGAAATCTTTTCAGGCCAGTGAATTACAGTAGTCGTCTTTTCAACAGAAGAAAAACAAGACAACATTTCAGTATTTTGGATCATAATTACTACTTGAGTTTCCCTTAAAACAAAATAAAAATTTTCAGATTCTAAGAAGTAGAGTTTCACTATTGATAAAACAGTGCATGAAATGAAATTCTCCATTACTTCTAGGTGTAAACATTATTAGGATAATAGTAGTTTTAACAATTTAGACATTAAATCAATTAAAATTATTCCATGGTTCTTAATTATCATTTTACCATTTTTGTTTTGTTATCAAACACTCTTGGTTATGAAACGTTTCTTTGATCCATTCTAGGTGAATAAACAAGTGGATTAAAATGTACATGCTTATACAAACTTGAAAATAAAAAGTTTAAATTTTCACTTAAAAATTTTAAAAATAATCAATATTTTCTACATTTAGAAATGATTTAGTGAATAAATTTGAAGACTTCTATCTACATACTATGTTTCCTCTTTGGTCTAATTTTTAATGAAAAACCTATGGGATCTTTTTTTTTATTTTTTATCTAGAAAATTTCTATATTTAAAAAAAATTCATATATAAATGAGATCATAGAATATTTGTTTTTCTCTGATTTATTTCACTTCACATAATTCCTTCAGGGTCCATCCATGTTGTCACAAATGGTAATATTTCCTTCTTTTTATGGCTGAATAGTATTTTATTGTGAATATCTACCACATATTCTTTATTCATTTGTCAATAGAAACTTAGATGATTTCTATTTCTTGGCTATTATAAATGATATTTCAATGAACATGAAGGTGTAGTTATATCTTTGGGCCAGTAATTTTTTTTCATTTTCTTTCGAGATATATATATCTCCAGAAGTAAGATTGCTGGATCACAAGAGAGTACTATTTTTATTTTTTGAGGAACTTTCATACTTTCAGTAATGTCTGCATGATGAACCCCAAAATATCTGGTTCCTTTTAGGCGACCTCATTCTTTCCCCTCTCCCAAATAAATCCACCTTTTCTACTATGAAGCACCCTACAAGTACAAGAAAACCAATGTATGCATTTCCCCCACTCATACACCTCCCATCTCCCTCCCCCCCCCACACACACACATTCTTTTTCTTTCTCACCAATATTCAGAACATACTTTGGAAGACTAGGTATTTTCAACTTAGGAGGCTCTCATAAGGTATCTTCTTGCAGCTGAATATTAAGAGTTCCCACCCAACCTTAGATTCTCCTGAAAATTCCTTCCATCAAGGGAAATGGGATGAAAGAGGAAATAAATAATATTTTAAAGAATTCTATTAGGAAATAGAAAATGAGAAATGGGATCACAAAAAGCAGAGTGGGGAAGACCATGTTAAATGTGCTACAATGTTGACACTTAATGCCACCAGCGATTAAGGAAGAACCTCAGTCTATATTTGCAAGACTGCCCAGGCAGTAACACTGCCACAGCTTGATTCTGCTGGTAGCAGTAAGCATCTCTCCCTGGCGTTCAACACTCAGAGCCACCTGCATGCCTTCCTCCGCTCCCCAATATGTAAGGCTTCCATGCTAGCCCCAAATGGCCTCTTCCAGCTGACTTTCACTGTTTTTCTGTCTTTGCATATGACTATATGCTCCTTCAATTTCAGATGATCCATAATTTATAATTTGCTTCAATGTTATGAGGAACTTGTCTGAAATTGGTTACAGTTGGTTTATCTGTCCAAAACCAAAAGTTATACAATATTGTATTAGACACCAGAACATTCTATCAAAGCTTAGGGAAGAGTACAAGCACCATCATGACTAGGGAGATTGACTTTGATCCTAGCTATTAATTTATGACCAATGAAACAGTCTTTATAGTGCATATATAACAAAATTCATGCTAAACACTTAGCATAGTGCCTGGGATACAGATTATTACAGCTCTTTTCCACTGTTCAGAGCAATATTTCTCATGTAATTGTTGTACTCTCATAATGCTTTTGATATATGTTAGTTTTTCGTTCTGTAATTATCTGTTTATGTACTACATCAGCAACTGGATGGTAAAACTCCCTAGAGTACAGAAAAGGAAATTATCATTGTAACCTCAGGGCTTAAAATGTGGCAAGCTCCATGGAAAATACCTCATACATTTCTAACAGACTATTGAAGAAATGAAAGTAGAGTTAAGTTTTGTGAAATTTTACTCAACCATTTATCTGGAAACCTTAATTTTCATTTCTTCTTTACCAGTGGTTTTCTGCATTGTCTTAAGCAGCCCACATGAAGTTGGAGAATAAAACTCATGCACAAATTTCATAGGGTTGCTATGAGGATCACATTAGGTAAATGGGAAGATGAAGGCCAAAAACTCAGTCAAAGAGTCAACTCCCCTTCCACAAATGGTTTTCTCAGTTGAAAAAATGGGAGGTGGTACACACTCCAGCATTATGGAATCCCCAGACAAATTACACCAAAGTTCTCAAATGAATGAAAACAAAAAAATTATATCAAACAGAACATACATTTGTTGGAAGCAAATTTTTTCTCAGCTTTCTCTAGCTCCTTTTTTCAAATTATTTCCTTTGTTCCAAAATTACCTCCCCATGCAATCCCAGGGCCAATCACTGAAGGTTCCTAGAGGTCTCCAGACCACTCATTGCTTCCCCCCAACTGGGATGCACCAGCTGCCCCTCCCTGGATGTCTTGTTCGGATGAGAAATGGCCTCTGCAGCAGGGCAAGGGGCCTCATTCAGGTGCCATCTTGGTTTTCCTATGCCAACAGTTCAACATTAGCTCAATTTTATCTTCGATGGAGCACTGAACATATATCCAGGCACTGTGCTAAGTGTTTCAGTAGGTTATACCTAATTTCATATTTTGAAAAAGTCCTCTGGGTAGATATCATAACCCTATTTTACAGAATACAGTAGGGCCATAATCAATGCTACAGAAACATTTATCAAGTGAATGAGTGAAGGAATTCAGAGCTAAGGAGAATACTGAGGAACAGAGAGGATGCACACCTAGCCCAAACTCACACACTAGTGAGAACAAAGGTCAGATACAAACCGGTTTCAATCCAACTTCAAAATGCCTCAATGCTGGACTAAACTGTAATGTTGGCCACTTTTGGCATTGATGTTAAAACGAACTTTCTCCCACGTGAATATTCTGAAGTGTCCACTTCTGTTCACCAGGTTCCAGAGTTGGAACCTGTCCCTCAGTTGCTTCTCCATTGTCTAATGATGGGAGAGGAATCTGCTATACTCTTTCATCTGCTCCTTCTCCTGAAAACTCTCCTTTGAATTCATTGATTTTATCCCCACTTTTAATGGCCTCCTACAATTTAGACTATAAACAGTGGAATGTGTACCACTCAAGTCTACCATCGGCTCACTAATGGCTGGACTATGGCACTTTCCATCATCTGCCCTTTTGGAAGAAGAAAGTGAAGTGAACCTGAAATCGTCCTAGGAGGGTGGGCTCAGAGGACACCTGTCCCAGTTCTGTCTCTGTTGCTCCAGCCTGTCTTCCTGGCCCCTCAGCCAGCTCACCTGTTAGTGAGAAGGCCAGATTTAA
The DNA here is from genome assembly GCA_004026665.1 of Murina feae. NCBI lineage: Eukaryota > Metazoa > Chordata > Mammalia > Chiroptera > Vespertilionidae > Murina > Murina feae. Next base: position 21,798 of record PVJC01013440.1, on the reverse strand, counting down.
TGTAGGAGTATGGAAGAGGTAGTCAATGGGGGACATCTGTAATACTTTCAACAATAAAGATAAATTATTAAAAATAAATAAATAAAAACCAATCTCAAAGTCCCTTCCAGCCCCAAAATTCTCTGAAAACATTGGCTTAAATACATATTTCTTTATGATCCAAACAATCATAGCAACCTATGAAACTACCAAAGCAATAAATTGTACAGCAGCTGGTCTCCTGTGTCAGTGCTGACATTGGTGTTCAGATTTCTATTTTAATCACCTTAAATCTTGGTCCCTGATCTTCCAATAAATTTAGCATTGCATTTGTCCTCCCCTCCATTTTCATGCTCTAGATTCTTTACCAATCTCAGAATTTCCACTCTGAGACTTAATTCCAAATTAAGAGGCACCATTAACTTCAACCCTTTGACATCTAATGTTAAAGACCTGAAGGGAAAAATAAAATAAAATCAGAGGGACCTAAAAAATTATATATAAAAAAAAAAACCTGAAGGGAAATGTGTTACTTTTGGGTCAGCATGTGGGTATCAAGTATCAGCAACACATATTCTACATCTGTTCACTAATTCATTCAGAACACTTTCAACATACCTTTAAATCTGATTTTGGGCCTTGGGTTCTGTGATAATTAGATCATTCTCCTGCTCTGAAAGCTGGCTCATCTATTTCAAAATTAATCAAGGGCAAACAAATCAGAGATTCTAACAAAGATGGAATAATATATGGTAAAACCTAAATTTTAATGTATCACTGGCTTTAATATTGAATACAAACTATTTTTCAAAAAAACTCTTTTAAAAAAAACCATTTTTGATTTGTAAAAATCCTGGTGAGAACACAGTTTCTTTTAAGTGTTATAAATATAACACCCTGGGGGAATCTCTTCTCGTCTAAACTCACCCCAATAGAAATGTCTTCCAAATATCAGAGGGGCTTAAAGAGCTACATTGCATCCCCCAGTAGTTTTTAAAAATGTAACCTAAGTGCTGAGGATTGTTTAAATACCCATAAAATTCTTCTCAAATATCCCTTCTCCACTTATCTTGTTATCCACCGTTACCAACTTTATTGTCTATTCCATTATTTAATGATTAGGAAGCACTTGGACTTTCTCGGGTAATATGCTGGAGTGTTAAAAAATAAGAAGCACTGAGGAAAGGATATATTCTTAAGACTTCCAAAGTTTTGCATCAGTATAACTTAGAGGGAAATTCTTCTTGGTGTTCTCTCAGTATGGGCCTTTGAGGGGGGCAGTCTACATGCTCCAAGTTTGGGGTCAGGAAAGCCCTACTTGACACAGGAGCTGTGCATTGCTCCACTTTGCAACTCTCCTAGCACAGCACCTGTCATATAGTGACACCCAAGGACTGTTTGATGTAAAATCTTAACCTTCAAGCATACAGGCAAGAAAAAGAACCTAAGATATTTCAGAACAATACTATTTCCTATTAAAACAATCACCCCTAGCTGGTTTGGCTCAGTGTATACAGCATTAGCCTGTGGACTGAAGGGTCCCGGGTTTGATTCCAGCCAAGGGCACGTGCCCAGGTTGCGGGCTTGATCCCCAGTGTGGGGTGTGCAGGAGGCAGCCAATCAATGATTCTCTCCCATCATTGATGTTTCTATCTCTCTCTCCTTCTCCATTCCTCTCTGAAGTCAATAAAAATATATGAAAATAAAAACAATCAGAAAATCCAAGAAATGAAAACACTTTCCGGATTTACAGAAACATTGAGTAAAAATTATGAATTTTCTAAGAAGTGTCATGAATGTGTATAGTTCTCTCACTTCATGGCTTATGATAGAGATTTGTATGTGAGACTTTTCCATGAGGAGAATGCATGCATTTTGTTTATCCAAGAACATATGTCTGCTGATTTACAGATGCAAAAACAAAACTCACTACATCCAAGATCCATGCTAAAATCACAGCTGTGCATCTTTCTTTCATTAACATTTTAGATGTTTTCTTTTTCTCTTAAAAATAAGTTTTTGATCACTTTTAAATTTTCAAGAGTATTAAAAAAGTTTCAGAATGCATGCAAATAAAAATAGTATAGGAAAGTCGTATTTATGATAAAGAGTTCTTGGCAATATGAAGTATCAAATAAATATAAGCTGACAAAGCATTAAATAAACAGACCCTTTATTGATTTTTACAAAATGTAATCAAAGGCTTTTCTTTGTGATCACACTGCTTTAATATTCAAAATGTTTTCTGCACTAAAATATAGAGAGGTTTTGGTGTGGTGTGTGTGTGTGTGTGTGTGTTCTGCATTAAGCTCTAGTTTGGAGGAAATCTTGTTTGTATTGATCAATATCAACACACAACTCAAAGGCATCTCTAGAGTAAAGAAGACAGAGGAGTCCTTTTGACTGTTACTAGTCGCGTATTACAAAGACAGAGAAAGGCAACAGGAACAGACACACTACACACATGTATACTGAATAATGAGCAAGACCCCATAGTGCATAGGACCAAGTGGATAGAGATCCCACTGGATCTACTCTCATTAGCAATGGGACACAAAGTAAGGGTACACCTCTCAGCTGCAAACATGTCTGATCTTCATTCATGGCATTCCAATTGGATTCTCTTGGAGCATATACTCTTTCAAGTGATATTAATCAATTTCTTTATCACTCTCATTGCATCTGGAGCCATAATCATTACCCAACTGCTGGGAAAGAAATGAAACCGCTAATCGCACAGGGAGTAGAGCTTAGTGTTCAGATTAGGCAAGTTTTTATTAAGTTCTAATTTGAAAAGTGATTTTTCATGTCTACCCATACAGACATGCTTATGTGCAAGGAGCTGACGGCTAAGAGTCTACCAGCATACTCTAAACACACCAACAAGTACAGAAATCACACTTTATTTAAATTATTCAATGATTGGATATGAGTATCAATTTACAATACTCAACATGTAATATTCTCCTAGCAAAATCAGAACCCATCTCATTTTCTCAACTTACTATAAATGCTGGGAAGTATCAAACATATAAATGTTCAGTTATTCATAATCCTGAAATTTTCCCACCAGCAACTTTAGGAGCCCCACTTACAACTATAACATAAACTCACTGAAATGAAATGAATAAGATTCTCACTTACTTTTACTTTTTGAACTTTTTAAAACCTCCCACTATTTCCAGACAGTTAATATAGCTGTGTTTCACTGGAAACTATAGGCATATTCTTATACAAAATTGGTTCATTTAATTGAAATACATTGTTCAATAGACTTACCTTATAAAATTGGGCAGGTGTTCTTAGAAGAAAAATTGCAGTGCCAAAATACAGTTTCAAAATCACATTTAAGAATGCAATAAACATATTATGACATACAGTTGATTGATCAATTGTAGTTTAAGTATTTAATAATATACAATATTGATAAATACTAAAACAAAAACAAGAAATTTAAATCCCACGAGGCTAGAATTATAGAGCACCAGACATAGGCGTTAGGATTGATCTTTGAAGAGAGCTTGAAGAAACAGAATCACAATAGCTCTCAAACTAGGTACACTCAACAACATAAGCTAAAAGACCAGGTTCTGTTTTATCTTAATAGTCTATGTATATTTAACTAGGGGTATTTTTCTTGCCATAGTTCATTGGTAATTTAAAGGATATTTGTTCTACTGATTTATTTGCTGGAAAAGAAGATTCTTTCCATATTAAGATGCTAAGAGAGGCCTTCTGAATGTAAGAGATAGCAGTGATAATTAAGAGGCTCAGGACCCAAGTATTATGTCTCAAGTGAGTTTTACCACACTACAAGGTTCTGTTAGGCAGAAAGTACTACAAGCACAGTTAAGTTGGAAGTACTGCAAACATCCTACAATTAATACCTAGGAAGTCCAGAAAAATTTAGATAGCTCCCTAGTATTACCAGTTTTACAACATGGAGTAATAGCTTAAAGACTGAATAGTAAGCTTCATAACCACTCATGGCAAGACAGAAAAATCTATATTAAATACCAGTGTATCTCTTTGTACTCACAGTGAAGAATTTTTTATAACAGTAAATAATCTTAAAATAAAATGAAGAGAACTCCATTGAAAATGAATGTTTATGAATAAACTAAACAAAGTTGTATACATTGAAAATACTCTATGTTCATAGATTGGACGTTTTAATATTCTTTAGATGGCAATTATTTCTAGATTGATCTATAGATTCATCATTATCTGTATGAAAATCCCAGCAGGCTTTCATGCAGAAATTGACATTCTTACCTTAAAATTGAAATGGAAATGCAAACGATTCAGAATAGCAAAAGCAATGTTTCAGAAGAAAAAAGTTGAAGGATTTTCACTTTGCAATATTGAAATTTATTATAAAGTTATCATGACAAGCTTTGGTTATCAAGACAGTGTAGTACTGGCCCAGGGAGAGCATAGCTCAGTGGAACAGAGCTCAAAGTCCAGAAGTAAAGCCTTATATTTATGGTTAGCTGATTCTCACAGATAGGCCAAGTCAATTCAATGAGGAAAGCACAGCAGCCAAGTATGTGAAAACAAACTAAATGTCCATCAACTCGTGAATAAATAAAATGCTGTATCAATAAAGCAGAGAATGCACTATTCAGCAATATAAAGGAATGAAATATTGACATATGCTACAATATGAAGTCAAAAATGTTATTTTAAGTGATTAAAGTATATCACAAAAAAATAATGCATCCTGTGTTATTACATTGATGTGACATTTCCAGAAAAGGCAAAACTACAGAGACAGAGACTAGACCAGTGGTGGCCTAAGGCTGGGGTGGGAAGGGGATTCATTGTAAAGTTAGATTGTGATGATGGTTGCACAACTTAGTAAATGTAGTTGAAATGTACATTTTAAATGAGCACATTTGGGGTATATAAATTATACTTCAATAAAGTTGTTAAAAATAATCAATCTTTCATGCTAAAAATTATAGGATTATAACAGTGTAGAATGCTGTGAAAAGAAGCCTTCACTTATAAAACATGTACCTGGATTATCAATCACCAAACTGATAACCAATTAACATGAAATCTGAGAAAATATTTAAAAAGTAGTAATATTTTTGGTCCATGAGCCTGTCTACTGAGAACAGCAACATCATAAATAGTTTAAATTCAAAGTTTGAAAAGCAGAAAACCAAAGACCTTTGAAAACTGAAGATTCAAGTAGGGACAGTGTACTGGGATAGTCTCGGTTCCATTACTCGGTATGTGTGCTCTTCAAACTTGGTCGCTTCCTGTAGGATAAATTGAGGCGCTTACTCTGCGTACACCTCAGGTGTGGTGAGGTCCACGTGAGATAAATAAAGGAAAGGGTATTATAATATAATTTTTGACATATTACCAAATATAAAAGTGTCGTTTGCATCCTTGCTTTTTCTCATTTTGAGTATGAAGATGGAAGAAGTCAATCTTACAGATCCATCTAAGTTCAAACAAGGCACACACTCTCGGCTCTTTAGAAATCTCTGAGATTGCATTCTGCCTGGTAATTGCTCTAATAGAATCCCATAGCCCTTGTTTTGAAAGCAATAATACAAAGCGTTATGAATGGAAATGTCAGGGGAAATATTAGAGGTCCAATATTTGAAATAGCTAAGGAACACGAGGAATACCGCTAGAAATAAGCAATAAAATGGAAATACTTATTATAGAAAATAAACTTTAAAGTGAAGTAAATAACAAATGACCTTTTAAAAGAAATGATATTTACTATAGGGGTATACTTATATATCCAAACTGAAATATATTCTACACGTCACATGTCAGAAGGTGGGAGGACATATCTCATAAAGTAACAACCATTGAACAACAACAAAAATAATATTGCATACTTATTTATGACTTTGATCATGTAATATGTGAGTATAGAGAATGTACTCTGAGTATGTACTATGTTTTACTCAGTATGAACTATGTTTTACTCAGATTTTCTCATTTATTCCCTTTTACTGCTGAGAAAGCAAAGGCATAAAATTGAGGCTGCCCACAGCTTAGCTTAGCACTCAGTCTGACCCAGTGTCCGTGCTCTGAACTCCATCACTCTGCTTAGTCTGAGGCACCAGCATCTTTACTGTTCACAGGGTCTCTAAAAATACAGCTAAGTAATTAAGTCTCAAATGGTTTTCTTTAAAAATTAAAAATGCAGCCACTTCTTTCCAACATAGTACGTATGCTAAGCAACAAAAATCTGTGAGCAGCTGCATTCAATTAAAAAATTATTATCCCTGAGGAAACACACACACACACACACACACACACACACACACACACACACACCGGTATCCATATGTCATTCTTACCATTTCTTACGTTAAATTTGTAGTGAAGTGTATCCATGAGTGAAATCTAAAACTACTTACCTCCACAATAGTTTATTATTTTCCTCTTTGGGGGAAAAAACTGATCAATATAAGGGGGTAATAGTATCTCAGATTCCCTACACTAACCACGGTTTGGTTACCAGAGTAACTCAAAAAGCAAAAGAAACATAAGGGTGACATGGTTAATTCATATTCATTTTTTACTAAGAAAATAAGCTTAAACTGCATAGCAATAGAGAGAAGACTTCCCATTAATTTAGGGACATGACACAAATACATATCCTCACTCCCTCCTAATCTCCTAATACCCGCACTGAAATGACAGTAAAGGCACTAAAAGATATAACTCAATAAGGGGTTAGACACAGGGCTAGACAGAGAACAGAGAGCAACAAGTTCTGGAGTGTGGAGAGCAAGTAGAGGAGCAGTGAGCACCCTGCCAGTAGGAAGGAGGCTGAAGGCTTGGTGCCCACAGAAGAGTCTGGCAGCAACAACGGGTACAGACCTTTTTTTAAAAATATATTTTATTGATTTTTTACAGAGAGGAAGAGAGAGGCATAGAGTTAGAAAAATCGAAGAGAGAGAAACATCAATCAACTGCCTCCTGCACAATCCCTACTGGGGATGTGCCTGCAACCAAGGTACATGCCCATGACCGGAATCAAACCTGGGACCCTTCAGTCAACAGGCTGATGCTCTATCCACTGAGCCAAACCAGTCAGGGCCAGGTACAGCCCTTTATACTTGCAGAATCTGAGAAGGTCTTGGGTCTAGAGACAGTGGAAGGAAGAAAGCTTGTAGCTTGATGGGGAATAATTAAAAGTCTATAAACAGAACTAATTAACCCCTCAGATCCCTTCCTCTGTCTTTTCCTCAATCTCCACAGACAGCAAAATCCAACTCCTCCGAGGACATCCTTGAGCAGAGCAAATACACTGAAAGGGCTGAAAGAAGAAGGAAAATAAAGATTTTAGAAATTACAAAAATACAAACAAAATAAAAAGTAGAAAAAATATCTAAAAGTTGAGGATCAGTTAGAGAGGTGAAACATCTGTCTAAGGAAGTTCAGAGGAAAGAGACAATAGAGAGGGTAGAATCATATGAAAAAATATATATCAGAAATGTAGGACATGGGCATAGTGATCGAAATATCCAAGCTATGGCCAGCACAGTATAGGATAGAGGACTCACCCCCAAAATAGGTAATCATAAAATTTCAGGATTTCATGGTAAAAAGGAAAGTCCAGAGAGGAAAACAAACAGGTAAGGCGCAAAGAGATGAGATAAGAATGACATAAAACTTCTTAGTAACAACACTGGAGGCTAGAACACAGAATTTCCTTCAAAATTCAGAAGGAAACATGCTTTTTAACCTTGAACTCCACACGCAAGCTATCCGTCAGGATATGACAAGCACAGAGACCCTTTCAGATGTGAAAAATTACTCCAAAGTACCCTATTTGGGCAGTTCTGCACGATAAGACGAGCAGTACCAGAAAATAAAGCAATGGGGTGCAAGATGAGAAATGCAAGGAGGTTCCAAAGATGACAACTGTGCAGCAAGCCACACTGCGTCAAGGGAAAGGGACTCCCAAAGGAAACACATGACATGGCTCGGAGCGGTGCATATGTCAAAAAAAATAAAAATGGGTGTGTAAGCTCAAAGATGAGGTTGTTTTTTGCTTGTTTGTGTGTTTTTTAATAAAAGTTTTGTGTAAAGTGAAAAGCTGAAAGAAAAAAATGATAAAAGGATAAGGAAGCATAGTGCCCTGGTTGGCCCAGTGGAGAACAATAGCCATGCAGACATAATAACATAAGCATTATTATTATCCATATTATCAAGATAAGGAGCTGAACATCAGAATAAACAGCAAAAGGAGTTGAAACTGGCTGCCTCTGTAAAAACAGACTGGAAGGTGATGGGCAACTACATCTCATAATAACAACTATAGTAATAGTTGACTTTGTTCCCTGTGTACCTATTTCTTTTTATTGAAACCATGTTCATCTTTCCTAGAGATAATCAGAAATGATGCTGGAGCTCAACAGCAAGGAAATATGGATAGTTTCTTTTTAGATTTACTGATTTATAAATTTGATTTTGGTTTGCATTCATTGTACATTATCTCCTGAATATTTATTTCAAGTTCTAGAATAACGGGGATCATACTTTTTTTCTTCAGTCTTACCACTTCTCACCTTCCTAAACACACACACATACACACACAATAATAATAATATGATCTAATAAAAGAATAATATGCAAATTAGGCACCACTCTGCTACACCTAAGCCACGCCAACCAGCCAATCGGAGTGACTATATCCAAATTAACCCAGCCAAGATGTTGGCCGGCAGCCACTGAGCTAGAGCAAACAGAAGGCTTGCTTGTCCCGGCTATCGAGGAAGCTAAACTTCCCGCCTGCCTAGGCTGGCTGTGGCCTCTGCTCAAGGCAACAAAGTTTTAATTATAGGAGATAAATAAACCCCAGACACCTGCTTCCAGCCAGCCTCACTGGGGGCTGTGGCCCTCATCAGCCCCTCACCCATGCTGGCCAGGCACCCCAGCAGGAACCCCATCCATGCACCAGGCCTCTATTCTATATAATAAAAGGGTAATATGCAAATGGACCCTAACAGCAGAATCACTGGGAATGACTGGTCACTATGACACACACTGACCACCAGGGAGCAGACGCTCAATGCAGGAGCTGCCCCTGGTGGTCAGTGCACTCCCACAGGGGAAGCTCTGCTCAGCCACAAGCCAGGCTGATGGCTGCAGTACAGCAGTGGTGGTGGGAGCCTCTCCTGCCTCCTCAGCAGTGCTAAAGATGTCAGACTGTAACTTAGGCCTGCTCCCCACTGGTAAGTGGACATCCCCCGAGGGCTCCCGGGCTCCCAGAAGGATGTCTGACTGCCAGCTTAGGTCCAATCCCCTGGGAGCGGGTGTAAGCAAGCAGGTGGACATCCCCTGAGGGGTTCCAGACTGCGATAGGGCACAGGCCGGGCTGAGTGACCCACTAGAGTGCACAAATTTTTATGCACCAGGCCTCTAGTAATAATAATAATAATAATAATAATCAGAGGTGCTCAATGCACTGTACTTAATGCACTGGGAATATTTCATATAACAGCTATTTATGTTGTTGGTACTTGGAATTTACCAGTAAATAAAACCAGCAAAGATCTCTGTCCTCAGGGAGCATACATTATAGTGCTATTTAGAGGGGAAATGGAGATTTATTTATTTTATATTAGAGGCCCAGTGCATGAAATTTGTGCATGGTGGTGGGGTCCTGCAGCCTGGCCTGCACCCTGTCGCAAGCCAGGATCCCTTAGGGGATGGGCCAAGGAAGAGGGGAGGAAGGAGTGAGCGTCTGTGTGTGTGTTTGTGTGTATGAGAGAAAGAGGGAGAGAGAGACCCCCCCCCCCAAAGACTCCAGACTCTTTTATTCTAAAGCACAAAACTTTGCTTTCCCCACAATTACTGCATGTCTAAACACAAATCATCGTGTACTTCCAGCAACATGTGTTAGGGAAGGAGAATGCAGCCTTAAAGCAAAAGGTGGAGGTGTCAGAAGTGAGTAACCCATCTCCTCTCCTCAGCTAAAGCTCCTGGGGGGCCTGCCTTTGAGAATCCACATCTCTCTTCTGGTGTGTGGGAGATAGGGAGGCTGCATTATCCCGGGAGGGGAAGGTCACGGGGACTGCATGTGTGCTACTCGTCCCAAGTTTCATTTCCTCACCCTCCTGGGTTGCTTTCCACCTAGGTCACTTTCCACCCAACCACTGATCCAGTTAATGGGGTTAGAGTTGTGCAGATGCCCCCAGGCGGAGAGTGTGCTGGGGGCCAAGTGGTTCAACTCCAAGGCCCCTGCATCCACATCCCACCCCTAACAGCTTCCAACCTACAGGTAGGCGCCCTGTGTGTTCCACCCTGCTGCGCACCAGACTCTCATAATCCAGGACCGCTGGCTCCTAACTGCTCACCTGCATGCCTGCCTGATCACCCCTAGCCACTCTGCCTACCTGCCTGGTCACCCCTAGCTGCCTTCCCCTGCTGGCCTGGTCACCCCTAACTGCCTTCCTCTGCCAGCCTGGTGGCCCCTAACTGCCTCTACCTCAGCCCCCGCCACCATGGCTTGGTCTGGAAGGACATCCAGAAGGATGTCTGAAGAAGTTCAGTCTAATTAGAATATTACCTTTTTATTAGTATAGATAGATTACTTGGATAATATAGACTGTTTCAGACTTACCAGGGGCATGATAAAATTAGTATTATTGTCTCTAAGAAAAATAATTAGAAATTTCAGCCATGAATCACATGCCATATTTGCCTATGCTTTTGATATCACAGAAATAACACCACTGAGAGTTCATTATACACATGCCTCTAAGATAAATTAATATCCATAAAAATAATTAAAATGATTTCAATTTAATCAAATTCCCAGGAGAAATATTTCATGGATTTCTAGCTCATATTCAAAATTAGTTCCCTGCTAAGAACATTTTATTTTCTCTAAGATTTCTAAACTTAAAATATACATATTTTATATGTAAATTTTATCTCAAAGTATTTTCCACAATGAAAACATTATTATTTAAGCTATAACTAAGTATTAACTGAGTAAGATCCTTTTTCCTTTATTTTATTTTCATAGTCTCTCTCTTTTTTTTTCTCCTAAGAAGATTAATTCCAACTTATCTACTTAGTTCTTAGAATACAGAAGATTATTTTGACCCTTTTTATTCACTGTGAAGGAGCTACTGAAATTATAACTTTCTAAGAGTCTACTATATAGAAAGTTTCAGACCTACTAGTAAACAGTCAGCAAAATTAGACAATTTATTAATAAAATCTGTATTGCTATTGCCCTAGCCAGTTTGGCTCAGTGGATAGAGCATCTGCTGCAGACTGAAGGGTCCTGGGTTGAATTCCAGTCAAGGGCATCTACCTGGGTTTTGCCCTTGTAGGGGTGTGTGGGAGGCAGCCTATCAATGATTCTCTCTCATCATTGATGTTTCTCTCTCTTTCCCCCTCTCCAGTAGGGGTGTGTGGGAGGCAGCCTATCAATGATTCTCTCTCATCATTGATGTTTCTCTCTCTTTCCCCCTCTCCTTTCCTCTTTGAAATCAATAAAAATATATTTTTTAAAAATCCATACAGCTATCAAAGTGAGCTTTCTCTGTTGTGTGTCTAAGGAAGAGAAATATGTATAAATTGAAAAGCATAAAATCAAGACTATTTTAAACATCAAAGTATCTAAACTAATAAAAGGGCAATATGCTCATTAGACCAGACATCTTTCCAGGTGTCCTTCTGGACAAAGCCAGGGTGGCAGGGCTGTAGCAGAGGTGGATAGGGGCGATGAGACTGGCAGGGGAGGGCAGTTAGGGGAAACCACGCAGGCAGGAGAGAGTAGTTAGGGGTGACCAGGAAGGCAGGCAGAATGGTTAGGGGCAATCAGGCAGGCAGGTGAGTGGTTAGGAGCCAGCGATTTCAGAATGTGAGAGGGATGTCCCAGAATGGAGAAGGTGCAGACTGGGCTGAGGGAGTCCCCCTCCCGGTGCATGAATTTGGTGTACTGGGCCTCTAGTTGTATAATAATGACAAATAATAGCTAACATGTATTGAAATAGACACTGTACACTAGCTATTTCAATATATTATTTTACTTAATTTTCAAAACAGTCTGTGAAGTATTTATTATTCATAATTTCAGATGGTAAATAGAGCTCAGAGAGGTGCATTATCTTTCTTCTGTTTAGAGACAGGATTTGAATGTGGGTTTGCATGTGTACAAGGCTCTAGATCTGTCTAGTACACTAGAGTGATCTCTTGGGATGGCTTAAGACAATTAAAAGAACTTCTCACAAAGAGAAAAATATGTAATTTTTTTTGTTCAGACCTCATTATTTATAGCAGAAAATTTTTTCAGTCTTTATCATAAACTCACTTGCAAATGTAATTTGGAATGATGAAAATGTTCTAAAAGCACATAATGGTGATGTTTCTATCACACTGTGAACATACTAAATGTCACTGGTTTGTATACTTTTCAATGGTTAAAATGGTAAAGTTTATGTTATGTGTATTTTATCACAATAATTTTTAAATGTCATTTGGCCCTAAGGAAGTACATTTTGGAAATGTAATTCTCTACATATACAAAATCATAAATTTCAAGGCTATCGCTCCATTTCTAAGGCTACACACTGAAATTCTACCTCTTTGCTAGTGATATCCAGATTCACATCTCTAAGAAAGACATTTCTCCTGAATTCATATCCACATATTCAACTACCTGGTCAACATCTCCACAGAAATGTCTAACAGACTCAAAACTTTAACACACCCAATACCAGTGTCCTAATATTCCCTCCACACTAGCTCCTCCATAGTCAGTTCATATTAGATGATGACAAACTGACTCTTTCAGAGTCTCAGGGTAAAGCCTCAGTATCACCCTGATGTCTCTCCCCCCTCCCACACATCAGTAAATCCAGATAGCTTTACCTTAAATCATGGTTTCCCAATCTGGCACAATTGCCATTGTGAGGCCTGAGAATTGTTGGTTGTGTGGAGCTGTCCCTGTGCATACGATGTTTAGCAGCATCTCTGGCTTCTACTAAGATATCAGCAGAACACGCTAGTTGGGACAATCAGAAAGATCTCCAAATATCGCCAAGTGCCCCCTACAGGGAAAAATTACCCCTGGTTGAAAAGCAAGGCCTTAATATTGCCAAAGTCCAATCCCTTTCCACCATCATCACTGCCTTGACCTTCGTTCAAGCTATAACCTCTCCTCTTAATTTCTGTGTTGCCTCCTAATTGGTCTCCCCCTTCTACTGTTCTCACTGACTGCCCACAATGATTCTATTAAAATCTTTCTGAAAGGGAAGTTGGATCATGTCACCATTCTCTCAAAATGCTCCAGTGCCTTTCTATCTCTTGCAAAGCAAACGCCAAAAGTATATTTTTAAAAATGTGTCTACTGTTGAAAGTATTACAGATGCCCCCTTAATTCCACGTTACCTCCCATCACTTTGCACTCCCCCATGTGTCACTACTGTCGCTATTGCCTGCTGACCTATGAGGATATGCCTGATTCAGGGCCCATTCTCTCTCATCAGTTGTACAGTCACAATCCCCATGTTCGCTGTGCTCCACATGCCACATATGCTCCTGCCTCAAGGCATTCTGACTCAGTTCCTTCCATCTGGAATATTCTTCACCTGGTATCTCCATGACTGGCTCCTCACTACCTCGAAGGCTCTACCCAAATCTACTTCCTCACTGAGTCACTCTATAACCCACCTGCTTCTAATTTCCATCTCTCACCTGTCACTGTGTGTCTCTCCTTCTTGCCTTATCTTTCTTTCTAAGCACTTAACACCAACTAACAATCAACTTCTTGATTGTGTTTTTCACCCTGTTTATGAAGACTGAGGATTTGTCTATTGCATTCTTGATTTATCTCATGTGTTTGTAACAGTTCCTGGCACATCATAAGAGCTTGTCAAGTATTAGTGGAATGAACCCTCCAACACTGAGGACTTTTTTAAGGAGATCATTAGTTATTGCGACTTCAGAAATATGACCTGTTCATCTCTAAAACGTGTGCAGACATGAATAGTTACATTTACCTAAAACCACCAACATCACGCCTTATCAGATATTCTTGCTAACGTGATCCTTCTTTCTTAGTGTGCAAGACAGATTGCCTGACACTAAATATGGATCAGAGGATGGCATCACAATGATGACAGGCATCCAACATCCTTGCCAGATCAATGATCTTGCAGCCTACAGCTCTTGTCTCTCCCTGAGAACAGAAATCCTCAGCAACATATATATCATTCTCTTAGGATCCATCAATCCATTGTTCATCCAAAGCCAAGACTCACTTAGAAATGCCTCTAAATTGGGTGAAGTTGACTAAAATCTATGAACTCAGGGGAAAACAACAGACACCAGCAAAGAGCTTTAGTGGTTGACATTACAATCTGAACCAAAGAATGGTTTCTAGGTTTCTGAAACAAAGTATATTTAACTGGGTCTCCATGGAAATCTGTTCAACTCCAGATTACATTGGACTTGAATGGCTGGATTTGATAACATGCTCCCAGGAATTCAGTAAATTTCAGTGCAGAACCGTTTTTTAAAAAATCTAAATAAAATACAATAAACTTAGTCATAAGCAGAGAATAGAATCTAAGATGTTTGGGTTGTCTTACAAGGTGATTACCCAGAATTGCTCTAGGACTTATGGCTCCTCAAATTGATTTATTGTTTATCTTTAAAATAATGTTGCGCTTATGTCAGTATTATGTATAATAGAAAAACTCTAAAAAATCCTGTCTTTCCAAGCAATAGAGGAAAAAATATAAAGCAATGGGGTGCTGGTTAAATAAATTATGGAATAAAAACATAGAAGAATACCATGTAATGGTTAGAAGATTAAATTGATCCATTTGAACTGAAAAGTAACATTCATTAAGACATCATTCTATGATGAAAAGAAAACTACAAAAATAGATGCAAAGCATGACTGTGTGAAGCAAAGCGTGTGTATGCATGCATGAATATATGCACATGTATGAATTTGGTATTTTCATATAAACATTCTCCACCGTCCTTCACCATGCTCTCTGCCCAGGAGGCTGTCTTTGTGGACACATCAATGGCTTCCTTTGACTTGTGGCTTCTGGTTGGATTCAGCCTCTGAGAGTCCTGGTAGAAGATGTAAGGACAGGTTTGTTCATTACCCTTCCTACTTCTACTGCAAGTTGATTATATCCCTCTAAAGGCCACAGCATTTGTCTGGCATTCTCTCCATAAAGTTTTCTCCCCAGATTCTAGAAACCACTTTCTTTTTTTGCCCCTCCAGACCCGGAAATCATCAAGATGAATACAGTCCCGGCCCAGGGAGCACTCTACAATTCCTTGTAGCTGTTCTTCAACCCTGTTCACACTTTCCCACTTAAGCAAATAATCCTTTTATTAAACTCTTTTTAGTTACTTACTTTGCATGTGCCATTTTCTCTGCAGAACCCTAATTAATGATAATAATAATTTGTGTGTGTGTGCTTTTTGTGATTTATATACACAAGTATGAACTTTTGTTTTTAATTTTGTATCTTTTAAGTTTTTTTCTACTTGAAAAATATCTGGTCAACTACAAATAATAAACACACAATGCAAAAGTAAAATGAAATATTTTGACCATTAACAAAGTATTCATCCATTGTAGGTGGATTGTACCATCCTCTTCCATTGACTTACTTTTAGAAAAGCAGATTTAATTTAAAATTTTGTTCAAAATGAGCCCGTTTTCTTAAAACATCTCCTTTATCAACAAATGCTCATTGGCACCAAGTCAACCCCAACAGGAATCCCAATTTGGGGTGCATGCGCAACAGCTGGACTGTGATATGGCATGGCTGTAGAATAGTTTGGTGCCAGGAGGCCCTGGAGGTGGGCCCTGAACTGACTAGACAGTGCAGCTCTGCTCCTCAGTGGTCTGGTTGGCTACTCTGCTTTGAGCTGTTCTCATGAGACATCTTTTTTGTTTCAGCTCAGCCAAGGAGACACAGAAGAATTTATCCTGTGGTGTAAAGGGGAAGTGTACTTCCCAAGCCAGAGGGGAGCTGGCTTTTGTGGACAGCCCCCAACTGACCCATTCTCATGCAAATAAGGACTCCAAATCCTTGAAGTTTGATTAGTCCAAGATCTCTGTCTTGACTGGTCAGAATAGAGCCTCTGTGATTGGCCAGAGCTGCACAACTTCAATTGAATGGGGAGAGCCTCGGTCCTATTGGTTAAAACAGGAGCAGGAACTCTTTTATAAGGCCTGGCTCAGATGGCAAAAGCAAAGTGCGGTAGGCAGTTCAGTGCTGACTTCATGAAGTGCAGTTTGCAGGAGAGGCCTCTGTGCAAAGATGGTCACTAAGCTGTTTTTTTGTTTGTTTGTTTGTTTGTTTTTAAATTTTGAGCACAGTCAGCCACCAGGAGCCCTTCTTAGTAGGTATCTTTTCTTTTTCCTCATGGTTTGCACCTTCATATTTCAGATTGGCTACTTTCCATTTTAACTTCACTTTTTTGAGAACTTTAGAGAGGAGTATCCACACTAATAAAAGAGAAACATGCAAATGGGTATCATTCCACTATGCCCACCAGCCAAGCAGAGTGACTATGCAAATTAACCCAACAAAAATGATAGTTAATTTGCATACTCAGGCACAGAGTGAAGACTGAAGAGAAGCCAAGCCTCTCTGTGGCCGGAGGGGAGAAGCCTAGCCTTGAGGCTTGGCTTCTCTGCTGTGGCCAGGCCAAAGGCCTGGGTCCTGGGTGCCAGAGGAAAATCAGTGCCAGCAGCCAAGGGAAGGAAGGCCTATTACCCAAATCTTCATGCAGCGGGCTTCTAGTAGTCATATAAATGTGCTTAATGGGGTGGGGATGGGGGTAGGCTAGAAAGGGTCAATGGGGAAAAGAAAGGGACATATGTAATACTTTCACCAATAAAGATTTAAAGATTTTTTTGATAAAATATTTAGTCTTTTGTGATTAAAATAATATTGACTTTTAAAGCTATTTCCAAAGCTTCCTAAAACTACCATGGTAAAAAATGCAAATCACTAATGTGATATTAGAGCCCACAATTAAATTAATTTATAGTGACTTTAATGCAATTAAATTTTCCTCCAGACTGTATCTCTAATGGTGCTGAGTTTTTTATTTAATATACTTGAAAGCATAATTTACTTCATTTTTGCAAAGTCATTTAAATATTATAAATTTATCTTTTATAGATATTTTTATGCTGACATGATACATTTGCAGTCTATTTAATTTACAGATGATGAGACTAAAATGAAAACTCTTTGAGGACCATACATCTTCTACAATATCACATTTCCCATACCAAGTTATTAAGTATATAAGTTATCTGTATTCACAAGAATGGACTCTTGAAACAATAATACATATTTTATATGATCTGATTATGGAACTTTAAGAAAATGAAAATCTAGAGCAAAGAAAAACATCAGTGATACAAAGCACCAAGATGTCTGGGGTTCATAATGCAAGTTAATAAATTATCAGCCTTTAAAATTAAATTCAACAGATCTATCCTACAGCCAAATTAAGGAAGTAGTTAGAGAAGAACATAAGTTATATGAAAGCCTCCCAAGGCAATTCAGCTTATTCATTTGGTTTTGTACAGAACACATGAAGGTGACTTTATAGTCACAACTAATAAGCCAAGTGGTTAGGGAAATTTTTCATGCTCCCAAACCTAGAGATGCAGGTTTATTAGAAAGAAGTCAATAATAAATAGCTAACTAGTTTGTACCCTAAAAGAAAGAGACACATGGAACTGGTTCAAAACATTTTAAGCTGAGGAACCAGCTAAATTCAGGTGTCACTTGGCTACATGTGTGCTACACAGTGGTGAAATATCTGACGAAGGAGAAGCAGATGTAACTAAGGAAATCATATCTTTAGTTGACAGCAACGTGAAAATTCAGAAGGATAACAAGCATCAAGGACGGAGCTGACGATTATGCAGAAATAAAAAGCAAATGTAAGTTTTATTATAATGAAGAAGAATCTACTTTTCCTCTCTGGGTATCTCCCACTACTCCACAAATAAGAACAAGGAGGGAGAGAATATTCTTCTCATTAATGAAAATGGGACAAAGGAACAGCCAGGACATTCCTACCTGGTTTCCAGATGAAGTGATTATCCTTTCTGCCTTCCAAATGAGCTGCCTGGGACAGCCAGAGAGAAAGGAATAGAAATAGCTTCCTCATGTTCCTCCATACCCAGCAAATGACAGCCACATTACCCTTTGGAAACATTCTTCAGGTTTTCAGCCTCTCGACTTGCCTATTCCTATAAGAAATAAAAAGGAAATCAGGTAAGTTTCTTCTGTACAGAAATTCTAAAACTCACTAGATCTTTTATCATGATGGCATTACAAATTCCCAATTACTATAAGGAGAGGACACATTGTAAGGTCAGCGGTTAATTAGCCACGTTTTCAATCCATACCTAATGAAGACATTATCAATCCTAGAAACTCCACAGTCCCTCATTCCATTTACTTTGATTTTTAAAAGGACAGTTGGCAAATACATAGTATAGTCCCTCCTTCTTTTTAGCAAAACTCCTGAAGGAGCTCGTGATTTGAGGAGAATGAAACACATAGGCAACAAAATCTAAGACTGGGTGAGGACTGCTCTAGCAGTAGTGGTAAGAAAATGAGATGGAAAGATTGAAGAAGAGGCAATGGCTTCTTCTGTAATCAGGAAAAAAAAAAAGAAAAAAGAAAGGGAAATCTCACACACACAAAAATATTTGAAAAGAGCCTTAGGGGAACATAAAGGCTTACAGGTGCCAGACAGGGCATTTCAGGCCCAGAGAAGCAGGTGTGAGATGCATTTTGTGTTTGGGGACGGGCCAATCGTCTGGTGGCTGCTGTGTAAGACACAGAAGGGGAGGGAGGGAAGGACAGGTGAGGTTGAGAACAAAGGCTGGACAGCAACTTGTACAGAACCTTGACTGCTGTGGGAGGGACCTGGCTTCATTCTGTGTAGAGAATGGAAATTATAGGGAGCGAAGGACTTTTAAATAACCGATATTACTGTGCCTAACAAATCACTAGACGAGGAGGGCGGAGAACTTGAGGCCAGTTAGAGAGCTCATGAACGAGTTTAGGCAGGTACTGATGAAGCAGGAGAAACGAGCAAGGTGCTGCTGAGTCTGGATTAAAGGATTTGGATGGGATAAGGAGAGAGAAGATGAAAACATATAGCAAGAGTGCAAACTCAGATGACTTGGGGTCTCTTTACCAAAGATAAGAAACAGGAAAAGGGCAAATTTGCAGGGAATATACAAAGAATTTCTTTCAGGAAATATTAAATCTGATGTGCCTACAACATATTCAGGTGGAGTTTTCCAAAAGATACTAAATAAAATTCTACCAGGAGTTAGGAGATCTGAAATAACTTGTCACAATAGGTGTATTAGAAAAAAAATAAATCAAGAGTCATAGGCAAAAAGGGATAAAATGATAAAGCTTAAAAGATATCAAGGATTGAAGGTATTACCCTTAAATATTTAGTCACACACATGCTAAAAGTGGGGAGCAAATCTGATTGTGAGCTTCCTAGTGACCAAAGGGAAGAAGTAGATACTATAGCCATGATGTACACAGGATGAAGTTATGTATTTTTTAAATTATTGTTTTAGAATTCATGGCCCCATTCACGGAATTGACCTAAGAGTCCTCATAAATACAGATGATGGTCACCAATAAAATAGACAAGGGAAATCAGCATACAGTGGAGTCTTGGAACACACCTAAAACACACCAAGGGTGCATTGACAAAGTACAAATCAGTAAAAATGATTCTGTAAGGAGTCACATCATGAAATTCAAGTAAACAGCTCTCTGTGGCCTGCCTCAATGCAGACTAAGAGAAAACTTGCATAAGCAACCAAAAGCTTTCCTTCAAACTTCTGTATAGATACTGCGATCACGGAACCTGAAAGAGGAGTGCTGCAGCAGGAATAACATAGGGCTCTTTTGCTTGACTCCTTGTCCTCAGGAGCCTGTTAGAATATTTCATGGAACCTTTGGGACATTCCTGGACACAATTCAAAAACCTCTGACCTAGACAACTGAACTGGCCACATTTCTGGCTACAACTGAACATGGCAAACATGCAAGTGTATGATTTACCACAACCGAGGTTTTGCTAGAGGTTGGGCAACATAGATATTAATATTAGTTTATGGTAAGGCTATTGCTGGCTCATATGGTAATTATGTGTGAACTGGAAAAAGTAAAAATATTTTAAGTTAGTATATTATTGCACACCCTGAATTGCTCTGGCTAGGAGCATACACGGGGACACTCTAGCCCCTTGTACACGTGAAGATTACAGACATGCACAATATCAGCAGGAAGCATACGATGCACTCCCCAGGTGAAAAGAAACTCTTGTACTCAGAGTTGGAGCTATGAGGAACTAGAGAAGTGCCTCAGAGACCCCCGGAGGGCTTGGGAATGGAGTGCAGCCACGTATGTGTGTCTGCCTGTCGGTGCCTGCTCTGCTGAATGTACAGGGCCATAGGGGTCACTATGGATTTATGTAGAAAGGGGCTCCCTTCCATCTAGAAGCCCAGCAACCTCAGCTCCCACCACAATCCCATGTAAGCTAGCGTCTGTCTCCCAGGTGAACTGTGCCCACTTACCCGAGATACCTTTGTGTACACATACACACACTAGACCATGGATATTTCATGTTGCTAATGTCAAATCCACATGCCTTAGAAAACAATACAACAAATATTTAGAAATTTTATAATGGAATTTTAAAGTGTACCTCAGTCCATATCTCAATGGATAGTAATTCCACTTCTGTTGAAAAGTGAACTAGGGGGGAGAAACAAGATGGCGGCATAGGGTAGACACCGTAAATGCAGCCGTGAACAACTATTTCAGAAAAACCTCGAAAAGAACACATGGACACCACTCGCACCCACAGGAAGGCTGGCTGAGTGAAAATCCTACAACTAGAAAAGAGTCTGAGACTCAGAGGAGTGGCGGAAGCAAAGTACAGAGGTAGGGAGGTGCGCGCACGGGGCTCGGGGAAGGGCTGGTGCCGGGGGACACGGTTCTTTTCCAAAACAGAGAGAGTCACAAGTCCCCAGCGGCTCTGAACTCCAGTTCCAAGCAAGTTTCTAAGGACCCAGACACCCAGAGAAGGGGGCCTGACTGGCACCAGGAGGAAATCCAAAACGGGTTTCTCTCAGCGTTGCTTGCAGCAATTACCGTGAGACACAGAGACCTGGTGTCTCTCAGCGCAGGGCTGAGAAGCGCCATAGCTATTTGCTCCACCCTGCCCTGCAAACTCCCCGAGGCCCCGCCCCTCCCAAGCTGCGTCAGAGCTAGGGCAGAGGCTTAATCAACGCCTCCTTAAAGATACAGGAGCCAGCCCCAACCCAGTGGCCAGAGTGGGACTAACCTAAACAAAACAGATCCACAAGGAGCACACTCGGGACAGATGCAGTGAGCATAAAAGCTCCACTGAAACAACTCTTGCCCGATAAGGGTGTCTCCAGCACAGAAATTCTCCCACTGTAGACACAGCTGACCCTCATAACCAAGTGGCTTAGAGGTTAATCCCTCGCAGTGATCGCCTAAATCAGAAAGGAAAGCAGCCAAAATGCGGAGACAGAGAAACATGTCACAAATGACAGAAATGGAGGAAAGAAAATGACAGGATATAGAGTTCAAAACCACGGTTATTAGGTTTTTCAAGAAAATGCTAGAGACTGCCGATAAATTTGATGAGACCCTCAAGGATATGATAAAGGACCAAGTAGAAATGAATCATACACTGACTGAAATGAAGAATATTATACAGACATCCAACAGCAGACGA
>PVJC01013439.1:0-37989 GCA_004026665.1 Murina feae | reverse complement strand
GACGCTGGTGCAGGATCCCTCGGTGGGGCCCTGCTGCTGAGCAAACACACCCGGGGTGGAGCTGGGCAGTGAACTGGCTTCGGATTCTCCGCACTGTGCAGCAGATGCTCCCGCAGGCCCTCTGGAGGCCCCTGGGGGGCAGATGAAGGTAGCGGACCCTGGACGGGTGTTCCTGGACACCCTGCGGAGGCCCCTGGGGGGCAGAGCCAGGCAGCAGACCCAGGACAGGCATTTCTGGATGTCCCGCAGAGGCCCCTGGGGGGCAAAACCAGGCAGCAGACCCAGGACGGCTGCTCCTGCACACCCTGCAAAGGCCCCGTGCTCCTGCATGCCCCGGGGAGGCCCCCAGGGGGTGGAGCTAGGCAGTGGACTCGGGACAGGTGCTCCTGGATACTCCTCGGAGGCTCCCGGGGGCGGAGCTAGGCAGCGGACCCAGGACAGCTGCTCCTGGATGCCCCGAGGAGGCCCCAGGCCAGACCCCCCCCTCCACTGAGCTGACACACCTGGCACAGCTATGCCGGCTGCGGAGGCTCCCAGTGCAGAGCTGCCCTGCCAGCCTCCATCTTGGCTGGGTTAATTTGCATACAGCCGCTCTGATTGGCTGGTGGGCATGGCTGTGAGCAGAGGCTCAGCCAGCCTAGGCAGGCAGTTGCAACAGAAGCCTTTGGTTTGCTCTAGCTCCATGGCTGTTGACCGGGTTAATTTGCATACAGCCGCTCTGAGTGGCTGGTGGTAATGGTCAATTTGCATGTTTCTCTTTTATTATATTAGATATCCCCATTAAATAATAGGGTATTTTTTGTGTGAATATTTTTCTATTAACAATAGTAATGGTATTTATATCCTTCTGCAACTTGCTTTTATTAATTTTACACGTCTTGGAGCTAATTTTTAAAAAGTATATGTGCATCTTTATGCCTTTTATCTTCTCTATAGTTTTCCAAAATTTCTTCTCTATGGAGTAATTTGGAGTTTGGATTAGTTTCACTTATTTAAAGTGGAATAATTTTTAAAATATTTCAATTGATATGTTTATAAAACAGAATGTTTGCACATGTCTATTTAGGTACTTCCTTACCAGGTTCTATAGCCTGAATGTTTGCTTTCCCAAAATTCATGTGTTGAAAATTACCCTGCAGCGTGATGTTATCAAGATACTAGAGGCCCAGTGCATGAAATTCGTACATGGGAAGGATCCCTAGGCTTGGCCGGCAATCAGGGCCAATTGGGGCCTTCCTTCCAGCTGCTGGCAGAGGCCTCCCTTCCCTGGCTGCTGGCTGCCAGCCAGGGCATTCCTTTCCTGGCTGCGGGCTGGGGCCTTCCTTAGTTCTGCACCATCCCTGGTGGTCAGCACACATTATAGAGAGTGATTGAATTCCTGGTCTCCAGGTCAAACTCCCGAGGGGACACTTTGCATATTAGCCTTTTATATATACATATTATGTATACAGTTAGATGGAGCCAGACTGTTAATAAAACATCTGGTCATGATATAATTTGTCTTTTAAAAATGTGTAATTAAAGTGTTAAGACCATAATAAAATAACAGAAATTGCTAACGGCAAGAAAAAGATGATGCATTATTTATTCAGACTGCTGTATTTTGGGAACACTGACCTCTTGGAATTGAGTGCAAATTATAAAAAAAATGTTAAGCATATTTTCAATATCAATACCAAGAACTGGGGAGCATATTCCTGCTTCCCTCAAGCATGAGCCACTGCAGCCCGCATGCTAACACATTTCTTGCATGCTCAGGCTCTGCATCAGGAAACGAGATGGGAACAGATCCCCATCAGTATATCTATGCACTCGGCTGCCAAGAAGGCTGAAAAGTATCCACTGCAACATCATTTGACAAAATTATATCGTTTTTTAAACTATAACAGATTAGAAGGGGAGGGTTGATAAAATGGACATTAAGAATTTCTTTATAAGAGGGACTTTGCTATACATCTGATATATTATTGTTTAATGCTCACATGTAATCTTTTCTGTGTGGAAGGTTGTTCTTCTCTTTTTACGTATGAAAATGTTGAGACTTACCATGGTGATGAAAGTGGCCCCATATGTGTTAGGACAGGGATCCTAACCCAGTTCTGTCTGATTGCATGTTGCATTTGCTACCACGTTGAAAATCAACATTTATACACAGTTGAAGACATAATACCAGGGAATCAACTTTAAATATTTTACAATAAAGGGGACCATATTTTGCAGAATTCAGTTTGAGGTTTCTGAGAAACTTTAATGCCATTTCTGAGGTTGTTTTTTTTTAATTTTTTTTATTTTTTACATTTTTTTAAATTATATAAAGCTTTACAAAGATTAGTACATATATCTCTTTTTTCCCCCTGCCCTTCCCCCAGCTTCCCCTACCCCCCAGTGTTTTGTGTCCATTGGTTATGCTTAAATCCTCACACAAAAGTCCCTTGGCTGAGGTTGTTTTCTTGGGATTTTTGTCTCCATAGATACCTGCTGATCCCATTCCACTGAAGAATAATATTTGTAAATAAGGTGATTACTTTTCAATTCTGAACGCAAAAAGTATCTCTAGAAACTGAAATTAAGCAAAACTTTAAATTGCAACTGAGTCATGCATTTCATGAAAATCTTTCCGGAATAATCAACTCTTCCAAATGCAAGGAGAAACCATGTGTCCAAATGTAAATAGATTCCCAAGGATGGCTAATGATCGTTTTCTAAGCCCTGATGGATCTTGTGGCCAGTTTTCCTTCACATTTTCACCTGTGGACATGTTGTCAGTAATTTTGTACTCTTGAGTTACATGGCTTACAATTTACTTGCTTGTCAAAACTACGTGAAATCAACCACAAGTATTTAGTGTGACAATTTGCTTCCCATAACAACGTGCTTGGATTGATCTGTCAGTGGCCCAAAGCAACATTGTAATGATTACTGATTTGGTGGTAGTAACCTCAGTAGTTTGAACTCTTCTATTTTATATATTGCATATTCTGGTATTTATTTTCTTCCAAGTTTAGAGTGGCTTGTAGTGAAGTGGGAAAGGGAAAATTAATGAAACGAATTGTCATGTTCGTTTCCCTCAATGATGTTGTTATTAAACAGTAATTATTCTTCCCTGTTCCAAATATGCCATCTGCTTTAAGTCACCTTCCACATCCCTAATTAAACTGATAGTCTTCCAAACAAAACAGCATAGCTTACCCAAATTTCAAGAGCCTGAAAGAACAAAAGAGCTGTATCAGTGTGCTAATTTACGCCTTTCACTATCAGATTTAGAAGCCTTCTTGGCAGGTGTAGGAAATAATCATAGTTCACATTTATTTTTAGGATGTATCTAACAACTGTCAAACCCTGTATGTAATATTATAATTTAATCTATCAAAAACCATTGAGTATGTACTATTATTCTCATCACATTTTATTGGTACAAAAATAGATGTTTTGGGATTTTTTTTTAGGTATCTTATTTAAGGTTACTTTAGCACTATGTGGACTTGAAATAGGCAACGTAGTTAATTGTACCTTCCAGAAATGGCTGGAGTGATAATTCTGGTAACACATAGTCTAAAACCTTGCTATTTATTTCTTTTTTAAAAAATTTTTATTGATTTTTTACAGAGAGGAAGGGAGAGAGATAGAGAGTTAGAAACATCGATGAGAGAGAAACACCGATCAGCTGCCTCCTGCACACCTCCTACTGGGGATGTGTCCGCAACCAAGGTGCATGCCCTTGACCGGAATTGAACCTGGGACCCTTCAGTCCGCAGGCCGACGCTCTATCCACTGAACCAAACCAGTTAGGGCCTTGCTATTTCTTATCAACATGTAGATTCCATACTGATACCCACCCTGTTGGAAACCTTAGTGGGATTTTGCTTGTTCCATCCAATAGGGTGTGACTGACAGAAATGATGTTTTGTAACACTCAAGGCTAGAGTACACAAAGGATACAATTTCCATTGCCTTTTTGGGTGTGAGGACCATCACCTTAGGAACTCAGCCTTCATGAGGAGATTCAGGCTACCTAGGGAGACACATGTAAGTGTTATGGCCGAGAGCCATGGCTGAGGATTCAGTTGTATCAACCTCGAGAGTGAGCAGATTTAGACTGAATGAGCAAGGTTTCACATGATTCCAGTCTCTTCCCATCAAGATGAAAAGTCATCTCCTGTCTTTAAGTCTTTCCAGAGGAAGCCCTGGATATCATGGATCAAAGAAAGCATCATTGATATGCCATGTCTGATTTCCTGACTAAAGAGTCTGTGAACAAATAAGTGGTTGGTTGAGATTTGGAGTAATGTGTTAAGTAGTAAACTGAATAGGCAATCTAATGTCAAATTAGTATTTGAAAAAAGGGAAAATACTGTTTCCATCGAGGGAAACTGGGCATAAATTATATCTCCATTTTTTATTTTTATTTTTAAAAATATATTTTATTGATTTTTTACAGAGAGGAAGGGAGAGGGACAGAGAGCCAGAATCATCGATGAGAGAGAAACACTGATCAGCTGCCTCCTGCATACCCCCCAGTGGGGATGTGCCCGCAACCAAGGCACATGCCCTTGACTGGAATTGAACCCAGGACCTTTCAGTCTGCAGGCCGACGCTCTATCCACTGAGTCAAACCAGTTAGGGCTATATCTCCATTTTTGAAAGATTCAGAATGTTCCCTCAAGCATAAAATGACACACACAGTTCTAGGCTACAGAAATTGCAATGATTGAGAGTTCTGCCTTTTCCCATAGTCCCTATCTGAGTTCTAGTTCCTTCAGGATCAGAATGGGGAGGAGAGAGGAAAGGAAACAGAACCAAGGAAAAATTATTTACATAGCTGAATATTAAAAAATTTTTTTGGTCTGTCACACCATCTGACTGTGCAGATCTCCAAAAACCGACTCTTCATGGATTCTTTACAGACCCTTACCACCCCCCCCCTTTCCCCCTCCCCAAAGGGATCTGTTGCATGACACAGTTATCTGATGCAGGTGCTGCACTTTCCTGCTATTTCGTATAACCCCTTGAACTTTCTCTCTGCCTATTGACACACACAGACTCTTTCACCCCACCAAATGATCTTTTTAATAATAGTTCAGACATAAAGCATAACCTTATTCATAAGGTTAACACCACAGAGTAGATGGAAAAACAAACACCTGGGCAATGATAGACATGAAACAATATTGTGCCATTAACTGCTGAAAAGGAGGACTGCAAAAATCTATGAATGCTCACTGCCACTATGTTCCCCCAAGTTTTGGCATCTGTTGATGATGCATCTGTAAAATAGTAATTACTTTGATCATTACAAAGTGATGATTTTCAATGTCAGCACTCTCTCCATATTAACTAGTTGTCATTGGTACTGAAAGGTGTAGTCTTATTGCCCTTCTACTCTATTTATTTTGTATCTGTTGCAATTGGTACACTCATGTTGTCCACCTTTTATTCCGGTATAATAAAGAGGTAATATGCAAATTGACCATCACTCCAACACACAAGATGGCCACCCCCATGTGGACACAAGATGGCCAGCAGGGGAGGGCAGTTAGGGGTGACCGGGCTGGCAGAGGAGGGCACTTGGGGATGACCAGGGGTATAGTGGAGGGCAGTTGGGAAGGACAAGGCCAGCAAGGGAGGGCAGTTGGGGGGGGGGACCAGGCCAGCAGAGGAGGGCAATTAGGGGTGACCAGCTCTGCAGGGGAGGGCATTGGAGATGACCAGGCCTACAGGGGACAGCAGTTGGGGTGACCAGGTCTGCAGGGGAGGGTAGTTGGAGGGAATCAGGCCAGCAGGAGAGAGCAGTTGGTGGTGACCAGCCCTGCAGGGGAGGGCAGTTGGGGGCAACCAGGCTATCAGGGGAGGGCAATTAGGGGCAATCAGACTGGCAGGGGAGCAGTGAGGCATCAATCAGGCTGGCAGGGGAGTGGTTAGGGGGTGATCAAGCTGGCAGGCAGAAGTGGTTAGGGGCAATCAGGCAGGCAGACAAGCGATCAGGAACCAGCAGTCCTGGATTGTGAGAGGGATGTCCCAGATTGGAGAGGGTGCAAGCTGGGCTGTGGGACACCTCCCCCGCTCCCCCCAGGCACGAATGTCATGCACTGGGCCTCTAGTCCTATATAATAAAAGCCCAGTATGCTAAGAGTCTGGTTGTCCAGTTGGCCATTCAAACAATCAAAGCTTAATATGCTAATGATATGCTAAGGTCACTCAACTGCTCACTGTGATGTGCACTAACCTCCTGGGGGGCAGACACTCTGATCAATAAGTTAGCTTGCTGCTGGGGCCTGGCCAACTGGGACCGAGGAAGATGGCCGGACACACCCTGGAGCCCTCCTGCAGCCTTTCCAGGCCTCAGTCTTGCACTGGTGGGGTCCCGCAGCCTGGCTTGCGCCCTCTTGCAATTTAGACCCCTCAGGGGATGTTGGAGAGCCAGTTTCAGCCCAATCCTGCAGGCCAGGCTGAGGGACCCCACTGGTGCCCCAATTTGTGCACCGGGCCCCTAGTGTTTTATAATTTATCATACTCCTTTTATGGGGGGGGGGGCGGCACAAATGGTCTGAGATTTGGAGAGTGGAAGTCCCTTCAAGCTGATTGCTCTGTCTATGCAGCATGCTCTATCACTTTTTTGAGAAGTTCTCAATTTTTGACATAGTAAGATGCCAGACTCATCTTGTTTATACCTTTGCTCAGCCTGTTCTCTAATAATATTTTTGGAACCTTAGATATTTTAACTTGAGGAATTGTACCAGTGAAATTGTACCATAAGAATATTAGTCTTGAAATAGAGGATGGAATGGGAAGACAGATTATTAGACTAAAAGCCTTTACTATTTTTTCCCCCTGGGATTCTTGATGATAAAATGCTGGGATGAATTTTATTTCAGAAGATAAAAACAACTTCTCTTCAACTCCTTCGTTTCATCAAAGGAAGACTACTTCATGCCTTTATTCTAGTGATTTCTTTAAAAAAAAAGAGATATCTTTACCTATCTTTGACATCTGTTTAGCTATACACATAGTTAAATTAACCATTCAAGCCCAGCCAGCATGGTTCAGTGGTTGAACACTGACCTATGAACTAGGTGGTCACAGTTCAATTCCCAGTCAGGGCACATGCCCCATTTGCAGGCTTGATCCCTAGTGTGTGGTGGGCAGGAGGCAGCCGATGGATTCTCTCTCATCCTTGATGTTTTTCTCTTTCTCTCCCTCTCCCTTCCTCTCTGAAACCAATAAAAATATATAAAAAACACAAGTCAAAATCCTTCTACATAATCATAGAGTTAGCCATTTCCCAAAAAGAGTTTTTTTGAAGGCACTAAGTTCTCTCTAAATCAGAGGCAAAAAGGCGCTGAAATATTGCATGCTAAAAACCAGCACGGTGCACTGACCGATGGCCCCAGGTTTATAGCCCTGTGTGCTGGAAACTGAAACATGGTTTCATATGGAAGTGTCGGTGCTCAGTGGGCAAAATGGACAAATTTAATGTCAGAAATTTTTAAGGAAAGCCAACAGGATTTGGGGAGTGGCTTGCACTTGGAAATCAGAATTTGGGGCTGGATTAGACGCATTCTGGCACCACCTTAGGCCCAGTTATGCTCTAGATGACTAATGTAAAGCAATGCCTTTCTTTCTCACGTTCATATTTATTAAAATGATGCTTATTTGCACCCTCGCAGGGCTTTTCCCACGGGTGGAAGGGAGGCCACCATAAAGTGTATAGGTATCACTTAGTATTGATTCTTAAGCCTAAAAGGAATTGAAGAAGAATGAATTGAGGGCTGTCTGTCCTATGATCATAGAAGGAGTTATATGATGGACATTGGACCTTATAAGCACCATTTCTACAAAGCAGAGTAATACTGAATTAGGATTAAACGTAAATGCAGCTATGAAGTTAATATCTTCTTGAGAGGTCCATGAGGGTGTAGTGACAAGAATGTAATATCAAGATTATAGCCTTCGAAGCCATACATGAAAAAGAGAGTATTAATAGTAGTTGTTATTAGTGATTGATTTAACTGTGTACACACAGGGCATACAACATTTTAATTCTTTTATTTTTATTTAAATCTTTATTATTGAAAGTATGTTCCCCTCTTCCCCCATTAACTTCTCCCATTCTACCCCCACACACTACCCAGGCCTTCACCACCCTGTTGTCTGTGTCCATGGGTTATGCCATATACACGTATGAGGTCATTGGTTAATCTTTGCTCCTCCACCCTCCCCTGCCTTCCCTCTGAGGTGTGACACTCTGTTTGATTTAATTCTTAAACTTATAAGGTAGATGCTATGATTATCCCTACCTTACAAATAAGGAAATGGACATAGAATGGTCCCACAGCTTGATGGTGGGAGTAAAATTAGAATTTAGGAAATCTGACTTTAAACTACCCTATAATCTTAACTTATTAAGATCACATACACATTTTAATCTATGTCTCCCCAGTGATTCATCTTCAGACTGTAAGTCAAGAATTAAAAACTCAGAATTTAAAATGGATACCAATCTCTAAGAAAGCAGAAAAAGATGATAGTTTTATGAAAGACAACTGACAGAGTGGACAGACTGTCATTTTCTTATAGCTGGAAAGAAATCAGACAATATATTTAAGTGCATAGCAGAAGAAAAATCCAGACACGAGACTGCTGTCTTTTCTGATTAGTGATAAATCATTCAATGCAGACAGTATAAAAATAGAACCAAAATTAACGGTGAATGTTAGCAGGATCCAATTCTCAAGTGATTCAATAGAGTTACGGGTTTAGAATCTGAAACATAATACACCATGTGATAGAAACTAGAGTGTGTGTTTCTTTTAAAAAACCAGGACAAGAGTGTTCCCTGAAATAAAGAAAATCAATATGCAAAAGAATTTAATATCTGAACTTACAAGGTGACATTTTCCTAAGAAAACAAAGATGCAGACTATGCAGAATAGCAAATAACTCAAACTTTAGAAAATAACTCTTTTCATATCTTTATTTAAAAAATAAGCAAAGCCAAACAAACACTGTGTTCACAGGCAAACTAAATTCTGAGCTACAGCTGAACACCTTCCATATTTTGTTTGTGTCTGTATTTATAACTGTTTATTTGTTTACATTGAACTGCAATGTTTACTCCTGAATGGGAGCAAGCTCAGTAACTGGTAATCAGTGAATGTATTAATAACGATAATAACACCTATTATCTATTGAATGTTTTCTCATACCAAACACTCTGCTTAGCATTTGCGTGCTTCATCTCATTGGCCAGATCCTCCTCTAGAGAATTACCATTATGTTATTAAAGCTCAATGTGGTCAAGCTACTAGTGCATGGAAACACAGCTAATTAATGATAGAACTCAAACCATACTCCCAACTTCAAAGATCATGTTTTTAAGCATTACACACTGCGTCATTCCTTTTAGAAATAATTCATTTTCCAGAAAAAATAGGTGTACATATATTGTATGTGTGTATAAATATAGATAGGTAGGTAAGTAGGTAGGCAGGTGGATTGGAAGGAGGGAAGGAAGGAATGAAGGAAGGTAGAGTGGCCTCCGAAGTATTTGGATTTCAGACACTCACGGGAAATATGTAAGCTTGGAAAGGATTACGTTAGTATTGCCTGAGGTCATGACTAAATGGGTCATAAAGGAATACTATAACTCATTCAATTTTCATTTTATCTTGTGTGATAATAACAGAGAATAAGCAGATGCTACTACTTATCCAGAAAAGATACTTCTCTGATCTTGCATGATTTATTTTTCAATCAATTGCTAGCAATAGCTCCAACTCAAGTAAGTATATTTATCTAGGACTTTCTGAAAGTGCGGATTAGTATCAGACACAAGTGGATTGTTTTCTAAGTGCATGTACTCTTCGAATTTCGTATTTAAAAACTCATCACATAGATTAATAGGGGGGGTTTATATTCATTTATGCAAGAAAGAATGTCCAGAATTATCAAGAGCAGTACTACTGGAAGGGTGGTCATAGATGGCTATGATTTGTGAACTGTTTGTCACTTGCCCTGAAGGTAAGTTCAGAGTTACTATCCAATAATAGCTGTTTGCAAGATTGTATCCAGTCTTAATGTATGTATTTCTTCTTTGTAGTTGTAATCATCACAGCTTCCTATAATTTAAAAGTTTTGTATAATAATCAAGTATTGCTTTTATAAGAAAAAACCATAAGCTTTATATAAAAATGGAAAACAATATAGTCGCTGATGCCTAGAGCTTGGAATAATGCCGTAAATCAGTCTGCATTTCTCAATATGCCAAGATGCTATTGATTTCCCCATCCTGACAACTACCTAACCGAATTTGATATTGCTGGCTACTTTATGCTCATGCTTTATTCATGGAGGATGTTAGGGGGGAGATGGATCAATGGAATATGTCCAGCATATTGAGTTATTCCTGAGTTTTCCATTTTATTGCTCCGTAATTAGGCCTCCTGTTCTTGCTGGTGTTCACCCATTGAGGTTAGGCTACTACCTTCCACAGAGACTTTGAGAAATGGGCTCTGTCTTCCTTGATGATTACATTCCAAACGAATGGCTCCCAGGTCCTCGAGACACACATTCCTGGGTCATAAAACTGGCCGTGGGCTTTTCCGTGGTTCGATGTCATCACACAAGGGCAGAGAAAGAACTTACAGTGACAAGTTTTCTGAAGTAAATTCTCTAAGGAAAAGGACGTCAGGGACCTAGCCCCAGGAGGTAGCCGGTCTAATGTTTAATTAAGCTGAGAGGAACATGAAGGCCATTTTGGTCAACATTAAACATTCCTTAGGGAGACTCATTAAACAGTGCTTCTGTATGACATTGCAAGGGCATGTGGTACTCCTTCTTGATTTATGAATTTTGGGTAAGTTTTCTTAGCCGTGGGCATTTCACTAATCACATAGGTGGGAGACGATTTCTTTGAATTAGGGTGGTGGCGTTCGTGGTGGTGGTACAAAGTAGGTAAATTAAAATTAATTTAAAATGTTTTAAAAATGTAAGCCAACAAGACCTGTGATTGAACAAATGTTTGATACTAGAGAAAAAGAGGAGTCATTGATGACACCAAATATATTTTTTTTAATCTGAGCATAGGAAAAGTGGAATTTTCATTAACTTTGCTTTTATAGAATTGCTCATCAGTTAGCCATCAAATTCTGTCTTGTTTTACATACTTTGTAAGAGTTTTTATTACCCCTCCACAGCATGTCGGTCCCCTGGAATATTCCCTTTTCACCATCATTTCATATCTAATGCTTAACCTTTCTTCTAGAATCTGCTGCTATGCTATCTTTTCAATGAAATCATTCCTGTCATTCCCAGCCTGATACGATGACAGTACTATTATTGATGTTGCTACTATTGCTGGTAACATTTTCCGTGGTTTTACTCTATGGTTGGTACTGTACTAAGGCCTTTATATTAATTCTCTAATGGAATCCCTTTAGCAACTCAGTGAAGTCTATTACCATTATTATTTATTTGTTTTTACAAATGGAAAACCAAGGCTTAGAGGTGTCACGCTTTGAGGTGAGGATGCAGTGTGAGAAGTGATGGCACCCGTATAATTATTCATTTCTGTTTCATGCCAGAGGACCAGTCTCTGAAACTCCTAGAATAACTAATTAAATGCAATTACTGTTGAACGACTATTTGTTCTGTAGCCTGTGTTTAGTTTCCTGAGGTGATTGCATTGGTACTTTAATAATCCTGGGAAGCCATCCTTTCTTTCTCCTACTTACCCCCGTGGTTACTGTTGCTATACACTATTTGTTTTATAGTTCTCTACTGAATTTTTTAAAAGAGGGGTTCCTTCTTTATTTCAAACAATATAGCAATATCTCTTGACAAATTATTCTCATATAGGAGGTGGGTTTTATTAAAAGTCATATTTACTTAGCTGACAATTTTTCTATCTACTCACATTGTTCATAGTCTAATTATTTATATATTGCCTGGCGTTAATACTTTTTCATAATGTGAACAGTATACACTGTATTGAATAATTTGAGCTCAGAGGAACTTGACCATCACTTGATAAATCCTTCTACCTAAAGGAAAATCCCCTGCACAGCTTCCCTGGCAAAGCATTGCTCTGTTTCTGATTAATTAAAACAGTGAGAGGAATAACAGATTGTCTCAGTGTATTCAGTTTTATTATTGAATAAATCTATGTGTTTAAATTTAACCTCAACAGGTAGCTAAGATCTTTTCTCTTTATAACTTTTTAACCATTGTTTCTAGTTCTGTTCTTTCAAGAAATAAAAGTAAATGCAAGCTGCGCACTATGCCACATGCTTAGAAACGTCAAGATGCCCTTCCTGTGCCTCCCGAGGCTTCTTTCCCCAGGCTAGCTCTCTTCAGTCCCTCAAATACTCTGTTGACACCCTCTTACTCAGGGGGTTCCATTTCCCCCCAGCAAGAGGAAGCAGAAATATTAATTGCTCTAGGCTGCTGTATTGATTTCACACAGGTCAATTCACAAATGCCACCAGGATAAGGAGCTAGTCCTAAATCATAGATCCTTCTATGAATTTATTCTGTGAAAGCTGACATAAGTGGAGCCATTTTAAAATAGAGCCAGAGCAGCCATCCGAAGGATCTGCTGTGCAGTCTTGCTCTTTGAATCTTTGGACTGTTTGGATTGGACAAGATCTTTGTACTGGGCAAAACCAATGTTGTATTATAAACCATTTTCCGTTCCCTTTTGATGACTTTGGCTTCTGCACAACTAACTGCTTTTATGCCATTGTTTGTAAAAACAGCAGTAGACTGGACATCCAGGCCACAAGTATTGATGATTATGAACTCTCTATATTAAGACGGAATTAGCATCCAGTCATTTACAGCTAAAGATTTACCACCTTGTCAGCACCAATGGGAATTCCTTCTTTTCATGTAATTATTCTTTCCCTTTCCTCATAAAAACTCCTTGCCTTCCTCCTGTAATTGGGATACTTTTTGGGTTTCTGCCTGAACTTGTGCTCTCAGAATTGTGATTCTTGGATCTCAAATAAACAATTGCTGCCTCTCATTTCAGATTTTTGATTTTAGGTTAATAATTCCATAGATAACGTGTATTTATGTATACCTAGTTTATTGACATGAATCACTGTATACACAGTATTGCCTGAATACCCAGGATGCGTGTTGACATCATAGGCCCTCTATAGTCTCTGATAGCTAAACTCTTCCGTTCCCTTATGATCACTTTGGCTTCTGCACAACTAACTGCTTTTACATCAACAGTCTTTTCCTAAAGTAGAGCTAGTAAAGATCTCTCCTGTCCATCTTAAATACTCTTTATTTCTTTTATTATTTTTCTAATTAATGTAATTGGCATGAAATGATCATCTTTGTCAATCTGGAAGGGGAACTGTATTGAAGTTTAGTTTTAGCTGGAACTTCTGCTACACGTACAGTTGATTCTCATCAGATATTTGCCATAGTAATGTTCTAGAAAGTTACCACAGACACTGCATTAGTGAACACTGAATTTTTGCTCATAGGGGAAATGTAGGATTAGATTCCAGAAAGCCTCTGGTCACAACACTTTTATCAACTGAAACACCATTAATGTTATGTAGGCTTGCTTGCCAACAGCATCCGTGTGAAATAAGCCAGTCTCTTCCTTGTAGAAAACCTGCTTCTTAATAAAAATATTTTTCTGCGTAACACTTGAGAGGTATTTTTCTGATTTTTCCATAGTTTCTTGGTTTGAAGAACCTGCCTCTCTTGCAAGTTTAACATTTTTCATTCTGTATTAGCTTTTGAAATGTCCAGGTCAGCTAGCACTAGCTGAGAAGGATTGACCATTCCCTGATCCTGAGTAACACGACTGAAGTTTTGTTGGCTTGGTGCCTTACAACAATGCCATCCATTATGCTTTTATTTTTATAAACAGGCCATCACATAATAAATCCACAATTTTTGCACTTTCTTCTTTTGTATAGTTTCATCACGTAGTGTATATGTTACTTTAGCATGTTCTTGAATGGTCTTACATAAAGATTGGTGGATTTCCTTGTTCATTATGGAGGTATATAAGTATGCTAAAATTTTGGGGAAAATTTTGTTAGAGAAAACAAAATTAAATTGACAAAGTCCAAATAACAATAAACTCCCAAACATAATATTTGATGGTGGGAGATGGGAAGTTGGGAAGAATGATAAATAATGAGTTTCTTAACTCACAGACCTCACAGTCAGTACTGAGTTATAAAATCTAAACATGGAGTCCAAAAATTGTTTTTCCAATATCCTAGAGTTGCTTCCTTTTAACTTTAGAAATCTGCCTGTTCAGAAACTACAATATTTTGTGAAAAAGTCTCAGAAAACTTTTTATGTCAGTAATCTCCTCTAGTTGTATTTAAATAATTAAAGTTTACTATTTTAAAAGTGGAAACATCCATTTTATGATTGTATTATGTAAAAATGATTCCTACAATCACATATGTGTGAAAAGAACCCTACAATGATGGCTTTCCAGAGTACCAAAGTTTTTTAAATAGTAGTTTTGTTGTGTGTTTTTTTCTCTCTTTCTCTTCTTAGTATTTTTCAATAGGGCCTTAAAAATGAATCGGTATTAATAAAGTCTTGATATCTACCTTTACAGCATAAAGATTTAAAAATTACTATTTTAAATAAAATATATAAATATAAGTGGTTGAATATGTACACACACATATATATTTATTTACATATTATATTTATATAGAGAGAAAACTTTTAGCAGTAATAGCCCTTTTTAGGAGGATTAGAGAACTAAGAATAGCACAGCATAACGGATCAGAGGAGTAAGAGGAAAAGACTTCTATTTCAATAGAACACAGACACACATACACACAAATTCAACATTGACATCTACTGAATGATATACCTAATTAATTTGCCTTAATGAGCGGCTCAAGTTTACACATTGCATAATTGTTATAAAATGTCTTAAGTCTCATTAATTTACAAAAATGTGTTTTTGAAAAAATATAGAGAGAATGATAAGGAAATTTGTATATATAACATTTGCATATAGCACATGCATTTGTATGTAGAACATATATTTGTGTGTGCATATGTATATTTTTAGGAGAAGTATGTTTAATTGTATGGTCTTATTGGGTATTTGGTGTAAAGTATCTATTAAGTTAGATCATGAATTGAAGAACACATGATTTCCAGTCATGAAATGTTGAGGAAAACAGAGAAGAGAAGGATGGTGCTATTTGCAGCAAGATGAGAAGCGATCCAAGATAATAGCTGGATTTCACCTGTAGTGTTTCTTAGACATTATTGTTTTGATTATCTCAATTCTTTTCTTGTAAAATGCCTATTTGATCTAACCAAGTTATATCACCTCTGTTTTATGTTGATAAGTATAAAACATACTTATTGCTCTCATTTTTATATCTTTGTCAAAATTAGTTTCTCAGAATTTCTGTAAGTTTTCAGGGGAAAGTTTTCTGTTCCCTTTTTATTAACATGCTATTCTTGTTTTATGAGCTATCTTTGTAAACTTTTGAGATGCTTCCTGTAGTTCCCCCCACAAATTATCTGTTTTCTGGAAAAAATGTGCGTGGAGCTTTCTGTTCTGGATGGGGCTGGCCTCTAAATTGCCTTTAATTTCATGCGATTAGTCCAGGATCTAGGGAATAAGGCTCTGTGGAGGTGGCTCCCAAATTCTAGAAATTAGAGGTCTTTGCTTAGGATGTAGTAGCCTTTTGAGTAGAATCTCCCTCCTACTTTAGTTTGTCTCTGAGGGAGTCATGTAACTGCTGGGATTATTTTTTCCCATCCTGGGTGGGGAGAAGAATGGGAGTGAGATCCACTTTTCTATGCATTGCATCTCCATATTTTCAGCCGCAGGTCTCATCCCCCTTACTTTAGTATTTGGCAGTTCTGACCTAAAGGCTTCTGGTTTTCTGCCAAACCAGTTTCTCCTTCTGGATTATATCCTCCACCTTACAAACTCAAAGACAATCCACCCCCCCTCCCTCCAGACCCATTTTGGTGGTTGTTATTCCATCTTTTTTACTTCCCCCCCTTTTTTTATTTAAGAAATTCATTCTCCTTTTACCTTCTACTGATGCTCCTCTTCTCATGCACTTCTTGATTGGAAGCTTATATCTTCATGTACTTTTTATTATCATTTTAGGGGAATTATAACAGAGAAGAAAAAAGCACATACGTTCCATCTTCCATTTTTGACTGGTAGCTCAGAGACTGAAAAGCTAATGTGCTTTGTCCCTTTGAGCAGAACCTGGACAGGCCTCTGCAAGTTGGATTTAGGAGGGTAGTAAAGGCCACTTGCAAAACTTGAAACGTGTGTTCCACGATGACTAGGTAAATCACCTGAGCTGGGGAAAAGATAACTGATGTGAGTTATACTCTAGAATGTAGGTTTGGAAATGGTAGGTGAAGGCTATGATGAGTGGCTCTAATTTAATATTTGTGACCTATTCCCTAGTATCCTGAAAATACCTTTAAAAAAATAGGGAGATATGATGTGAAATCCTAATCATCCTTTTCTAGTGAGATAAATGTTATTATAAAATGGACCATGTATTTGTACTCAATACCTTTTAAATGTTAAATTATTTTATTCACAAAATCTATATATACTATAGGCTTTAGATGAGAAAGCTCTCCAAACTGTAAGAGTATTCAGGCTTATGATTGAATGCTGGCTGAAATGAGGACATAAATTGTCTATTGTATCCTTATTTTTCCACCAAGAAAAAAAAAATAGAATTAGAACTTTGTACTTTGTCAACTTGTCTCCTGGGTGATGGAAGAGGAGCTGAGCCTGAATTAATGTGATGGGAGGGATACATGCGAAGTGGCTGGAAGAGAAATTTACATAATTAATATTCAGGAAAGAAGGAAAGCCAAAAAAGGGGGAGGACCTCAGATAAAATTACTGCCTTTAAAAATTCTGACAGCAGAAAAAACTATTAACCATTATGCTCAAAAACGAAATGACCACCTGCTGTAACCTTTCTTATCTTTGCATGACAGAACAAATATGTGCTGCACAGATCAAAACTGTAAGGTGCCATTTTATGTTTTTATTTTTGCTAGAAATCAAGTTACCATGATTTTCCAAAATCTTATGCCACTTGGAAAGAGAAATGTTTCCTTTAGAACAGTGGGTCATGACCCCTTTGGGGGTTGAACGACCCTTTCATAGGAGTTGCCTAAGACCATCCTGCACATCAGATATTTACATTATGATTCATAACAGTAGCAACATTACAGTTATGAAGTAGAAACGAAAATAATTTTATGTTTGAGTCACATGAGGAGCTGTATTTAAAGGGCCAGAAGGTTGAGAACCACTGTTTTAGGAGCTTGTTACTCAATCCATGTGTGTTGTTGAGGTTTTCCAAAGATATTACTTTTATCCTGAATTTACATTATCCTGGATCACTTGATCACTGGCTCATGCTATAATCTCACACAGTGATTCAACATGTGTAATAACCTGACTTCACAATTTATACATAGATAAGTAGATGACAGGAAATTAATAGATGTGTGATAGAAAATACATGAATATAAAGAAAACTGTGTGTAAGAGGAGGTGATACAACCTTTTTCCAAAGAGGTAATAGTAGGTTTCCAAAGAGGTGAATAGTAGGTTTAGGAAGAGGGAAAATTGCTAAATTAAATTAATATTTAACAAAACGATTCTAAAGATACAAATATATACAAACCCAGGAATCTTAAGAAATTCAAAGAAAGTGTGAACAAGGTGTGTGAGAGAAGAAAAACATTGTATTACACTATATGATGGTTATGAAAACAGCAAAAATACATAAATTCTTTCGTAGTTGAATGCTTCTATAGAGTTTTGAAAAGAGTTCATGTATGCTTACGGATTTATTGAGTGTCAACATTTTGGCCAATTCTTTTTTTTTTAAATATATTTTATTGATTTTTTTATAGACAGAAAGGGATAGGGATAGAGAGTTAGAAACATCAATGAGAGAGAAACATCGATCAGCTGCCTCCTGCACACCTCCTACTGGGGATGTGCCTGCAACCAAGGTACATGCCCTTGACTGGAATCGAACCTGGGACCTTAGGCTGACGCTCTATCGACTGAGCCAAACCATTTGGGGCTTGGCCAATTCTTAATTAGCCAAACATATTATTTTGAGAATAGACTATGGAAAGATGGTATATTCTTAAGGTAAATGTGAAGAGAAAAACCCGGAAAGAAAGGAAAGATGGAAGAAAGGAGGGATGGAAGGACAGAGAGTGAGAGACAAGCAAACATGAGAACATGCAGCAACCAAAAGCAGATATTCCTAACTTTTCATTTCACCATTCCCGTTAGCACTTTAAAACTTGAGTTCAGTCACATTTTTCTCTCTCTTCAGTATTCTCATTCCTCAATTACGTCATACATTTTTTTCTTTGAGAAATAAAAGAGCAGTATTACCAACTTCAAGAGGTTGTTTTGAGAATTACATGAAGTATTGAAAGTACAAGAAGTACAAGTATATTAGACAGAAAAATGTAGTGTTAAATGAAATGATATAGCAATATAAAGGCAGCTATATTTATTGCTTTATGATTTTTAATCAAGTAAATCAAGTTATACTTAATTGCCTGTAAATAAATTATTGTGAAAATGACTGATGTTTATTTTGTGTTAATGTCTTCCTCAACTTTGACTCTCTGCCCCCTGATGGTCAGTGCATGTCATAGCGAGTGGTTGAGCAGTCTTAGCATATGGTTAGCATATTACACTTTGGTAGGTTGTTTGGTTGTTTTGCCTTTTGGTCTATTTGCATATTACCCTTTTATTATATAGGATATGTATATATTTGTATGAGACAGAGAAAATCAAGGATCACCAATGAAAACATTTTACCAGAAATCTAATGGGAAAAATTGGACCAGTAAACATTTTTAAAATACACAATGTTTTCCAAATGTTTCTTTCTGATGTGGTCAGCATTAGTATTATTTTTACTTTGGAATTGAGAAGCTTTCAATTTCATACACACAAGAAATGCCCAATGTAATCATGAGGTAATATAGATATTTGGCATACAAAATCACACATTAACATTGTAGGTAGTAATTCCAACCTGGTGGCTTCCCACAAAATTTGTATCTTTGACTAAATTTTATTTTGATTTACTCATCTAATATAATAAAAGCATAATATTGAAATCGACCGTTTCTTCAGGACGCCTAAGCCACGCCCACCAGCCAATCAGAGCGACGGCATGCAAATTAACCCAGCCAAGATGGAGGCCAGCAGTCACAGAGCTGCTAAACAGGTAGCTTCCATTGCAGCAGGAGTAAAACTGTTTGCGGGCTGGGCTTCTCCTGTCTCCAGGCAACAACATATTTGCAACATTGTCTCAATTATAGAAGCCTACGAGTGATGGAGGAAACTGCCTGCCTAGAGTCTACTAAGGCAACATTCTTTCAATTTTAGAAGCCATGAGCTGAAGCAGACAGGAAGCTGCGTTACCTGCCTAGGCCTCAGAAGATAAACAAACCCCAGAAACCTGTTTCCAGCCAGCCTTGCTGGGACATTGGGTCAATGGGAGCTGTGGGGAGCCTGAAAGCCTGAAAACAGCCCTCAGTACATCACCCATGCTGGCCACACCCCAATGGGGTGAGGGTTCCCACTGGGGTGCTTGGCCAGCCTGCAAATAGCCATCAGCCCCTCACCCAGGCTGACCAGGCACGCCAGCAGGTGGACATCCCCAGAGGAGTCCCAGACTGTGAGAGGGCACAGGTCGGGCTGAGGGACCTCCTGAGTGCACAAATTTTTGTGCACCGGGCCCCTAGTAGAACTATAAAATTTCTTAATGAAGCATGTTCACAAAAAGCTAAAGCAGAGAAGATTGTTAGTTGGGCTTGTGTTACTGAGGTAATAAAATTAACAAGTAAACACAGAAAACATAACTGTCCAATTATTTATGGCTTCTCTTTAGCATACATATTTTTAAGGCTACCTGTATATATATCTAAGTAGATTTGCTAACAGGGGGAGTGAAACAATTCAATTAGAAAATATAAAAATAGTTCTCCAATCCCCATATTACTTAGCAAGAACAATTGGGGTGTGCAAGGCAACGAGGTTCCAGTGTAGACTGCCATTCACAGGGTATTGAGCTGGGAGGAACATGTGGCTATTGGAATTTAAGAATAAGTGAAGATTTGGAGTAAGAATTGTAAGACCATGGCTAAAGCATACATGGTTGTCACTTTCTGAAAGAGAGAACTCTATAAGTTTGAGAAAATGCTCAAGGGAAACAACAATAGGAGTTATTACTTTTAAATAATTTAGTCCTGGCTGGTTTGGCTCAGTGGATAGAGTGTTGGCCTGGAAACTGAAAGGTCCTGCATTTGGTTGCAGTCAAGGGCACATGCCTCAGTTGCAGGCTGGATTCCTAGCCTTGTCAGGATGCATGCAGGAGGCAACCAATCAATGTCTCTTTCTTTGCCCGCCCCCCCTTCCCTTTCACTCTCTCTAAGAATAGATGGAAAAATATCCTTGGTGAAGATTAAAGAAACAACAATGAATGAATGAATGAATGAATGAATGAATGACTAATTTTAAGTTCTGGCTTTAGGATGGTATTAGGATGGAAGATGAATCAATAGTTCAGTCAGGTGAGGAAAAGGAATTTTGACTTAGCAGTTCCTCTGATACTTCCTGCAAGCAAGGGCTGGACCTCATGTGGTGTAGATTCCTGTGGGCCTGACCGTGTGAACTGTGTGAGAGGTCAAAGACATTTCTGAAAGCTGGAAGGCAGCACTGTGCTAATGATGACAAGAAAAAAGGTGGGAAAGAGGAGACCTAATGCTATGTGGAGCTAGGTCTTGACTAACAGACCAGGTTCTCTCACTTTCTATATGAAAAAAAAAAAAAAAAAGTGCCTCTGTCACTTCCTTTGCCTTCCTCCTCTTTTTAAAAAAAGACAAATTGCTAGTTACAGGGTAGTCATGAGGATGTAAAGTACAGCATAAAGAACGTAGTCAACAATGTAATGGTAATTATGTATGGTGTCAGAAGGGACTAGATTTATTAGGGATCACTTTGTAAGTTATATAAATGTCTAATCACAGGATGTACACCTGAAACTAATATAATATTGTATGTAAACTGTAATAAGAAATTAAAATACTAATTTTTTAAAAAGAGCTGGCTCAAAACCTGCTTTCCTTTCATTAGGTTTACCACCAGAAAATACATTTAAGTACATTTAAAACGTACATTTGGGATCTTTTGTTCTGCTCCTGAAAAATTGATACATTTCTCTCCTATAAATTTTCTTCATGCTTGTGTTTTAGAGTGCTTCAAATTTGGTAAAGAGAATAATAGTTAATATACTTTTGAAGTTGGTCAATAATGAAAACAAGCTTGGCTTTGTTATGGCCACACAATTTGCTTCCTCACTTCCCCAACCTGGCTTTAGGGGAGGATGCACTCTCGAAATGGACAGAGTCCACTTGTCGTGCTCAATGTAGGGAGAGTCATCTGCTCTCTGGCTTGGACAGTATTGTTATATCTACTGCCTATTTATGTACACCTTTGAGCTCTCATCTGATTAAAACTTTGTTGTTGAGCATGCAACTCATATTTAATTCATGTTTGCACCTTTTCACCAAGCACATATGAGATATCTTTTATGGAGCTGGTATATTTTCCAAGTGCTGCCAGCTTGCTTTATTCATGGTGAAGCAGCCTGATGACTTATCCTATTTCTAGAGGCCCGGTGCACAAAATTCATGCGCTGGAGGGTGAGGGCCCTCAGCCCAGATTGCGAGAGGGCACAGGCCAGGCCGAAGGACCCCACTGGTGCATGACTGGGGCTGCAGGAGAGCTCCAGGGTGTGTCTGGCCCATCTCACTCAGTCCCGATTGGCTGGACCCCAGCAGCAAGCTACCCTACCAGTTGGTCAGGGCATGTCATATACAAGCGGTTGAGCAGCCTTAGCATATCATTAGCATATTATGCTTTGATTGGTTGAATGGATGACCGGACACATAGCGTATTGGGCTTTTATTATATAGGATTCCTATGAAAGCCTAGAACCATGGCTACAGAATACTGAAGTGAATGTGATCAGTCAATTCTGCTGCTTTGGTAAGCAATATATTGGTAGGTAATATTTAATTAAAAAAAAACACACACAACACTTTCTCTTGGAAATTGTATTGTAGTATTAAAGAGGTATTAGGCATCTGAAATGAGCCCATATTCCTTTGAATTATAAATTATATGTTAGCTACATTTTCCAATAAATTTTTGCTTTTTTGACACCATGAAAATGTTTTCTATGATTTAAACAATATTTAATCATGGTTTAGTTTATCTGTCTTTCTTGTAGAACTATGTGTTTAGCATATAGATGAAATCATTCTTTTTTTGCTCTTGTTTTATTTTTGTGTGTCTGTTTTCTGAGTCTGATGGCAAAAAAGTAATTTTTAGCATGACTGTGAATATTTCTCCCAAAATTTAAGGAACATTAAGGATATATATTTAATTTTGTATGTGATAAAAGTAAATGTCATAATCTATATTTAAGTATCTAAAGTTAATATATAAGTATAATAAATATATTATATATATTTATATATATTTAAAATGCTTATTTTAAAGTATTTTTTGCAGTTAATGTTTTTGCTCTAATATCCATTAATATGCCTATGGATCAAAATGTCAATATTTACTTTCTTTTGAAATTTAATAGTGAGCAAATAAATTTACATTATGACTCTCATTTTCTACAATGATATGTTCCTTAGGAAACTAGTAAAAAATTTATGAATCACACAAGAACTCACCAGACTTGAAAGAATCTTTTCAAGGAACAACTCCTATGAGAATT
The DNA here is from genome assembly GCA_004026665.1 of Murina feae. NCBI lineage: Eukaryota > Metazoa > Chordata > Mammalia > Chiroptera > Vespertilionidae > Murina > Murina feae. Next base: position 15,142 of record PVJC01013439.1, on the reverse strand, counting down.
CTAGTGTTCTTAGATTAAAATGGAATTAATAATAAATCAGTGTAATATACTTATTTACATTTATATGCACCAAATATGTACATTAACCTGTTAAAATTTATCCTATATTTATAATTTAATTTTTTTTACAGATATAAACATTATTTACAACTGAAATTATTTATTCCAGTGTAGAAGAACATTTATCTGTGTAATTGAAAGATTTAAAAGCAGACTAAGTATATGAATGAATAACGACACATTTTTTTCATTTGGCTTAAGTCCTTGGCCACACGTACAGATTGATGTTGATAAACCATAGAAAACAAGATAAATTACAAGTTTTAACCCAGTATCAGTCAATGAAATTATGATGTTTTACATAATATACAGAAATACTTCCTTTAGTATTTTTTAGATTTTGCTTGTAAATAGCACAAGCCCATTTTTGAAGCTGTTTGATTAAAATATGAAATTTATCATGAGGACGTTGGTTGTCTCATCAAAACTGCACACTAAAATGTGTCTGGAATTCAGAAATAGTTATTACCAAATGACTTGTTCATCATTAGGAATCTCTATTTTTCCTCTCTTCGCTGCATAGTAACTATACTTTTATTCTAAAGTTGTGCCAGTTTTATTTCTCAGTTTTGTATGATTAAACATATAGTAGCTGACAAATCCCAAGGCTAATGTGAGCAATGAGGAAGAGAGTAGCTCTCTTATCACCCTTGGGGATGAATTGATTGGTCCTGTGAGGCCAGATACTCACCTCCAACCAATCTACTATGGCCTGAAGTAGGGTCATAATTGAACCATGGCTGTTTCAGCTGCCATATACCAATGTTACGACTGTGGAGGAGAAATGTTGGTCAGATAATTCCATGGATTTCCAATAAAACCAATCCCTTGAAATCTCTGCAGACATGTATATCTTTCATTAAAAAAAAATCACAGAATATACCCATGTGTTGCTGGTTGGAAAGTAGACACTAAGATAGCAATTATTGTGCAAAAGTTTTAATTGGGAATTCCCTTGGGACAAGAACCAATGGAAGGAAAGGAAGTGCTGCATGCAAGATTGGGCAGAGATCTGGTTTCCTCAGTGGTGAAGGTGAACCCATAGGTGTTCCGCGGTTGGACTGGCCTGAGTATAGGCGAGAGGCTTGGACCTTGATGCCCCTCCATTGTAGCTGACCTAGAAATGAAGCATGTCCTTGAGATGAGCATCTTGCTTTAAGGCAGATCCTGAAGCAGGCCCATAGCAGAAGGCTGACTGCTGGTAACACTCCCCAAAACTGAAGGATTAAGTTGTTTAACTCTGAAGCGGGATGTGGGTAGGCAGAACAGCAAATACCATATTTCTCCCTTTTGTATTCTGGGTACATCTTCTCATATAAATCCAGAGAATAGCTCCTCTGATATTCCAGGGAGACTTCATTCAGGGACAAACTTAGTAGAGGGAGGGTGGTAGGATGACTTAATAGCTCTCCCTGATGAGTGTAAACTTGGGGTTGCAATCAGTGCTTATCTTCCTCCCCTGCATTCACTCTCAACTAGTATCTCTGCTGGGCTCAATGACTTACCTGGTCGTGTGACCCAGAACTAATCATTGAGGGGCTCGAGCCCTGGTCAGTATTCTCTTCTCAAGCTGAGGCTGCTGTGCTTGTTATTTACTGACCAAATTGGGCAAGGGGTACCAAGAGGCACCCCGGTGGGTCATTTGTATATTACAATGTTCCCCCCCTGCCTTCATTATTGATCATCTTTAAAAAAAGCCATCAAGATGACAACTCCTTATTTGCTGGATAGCACAAGCAGCCTGAACAGCCAGGCATAACCCATTTCTTGAAATGTTTGCTGTGTATTCTGGTTTTGTGACACAAGACCTCCAAAGCTGCGTAGCTCAGAGTTTTCAGCATGGGAAGCACACATTCCCAATTGGAAAGATGAAATGGCAAGAAGTGAGACCACTCTGCTTGCATCTCTTTTATTAAAAAAAAGTATTTCTTTTATTGATTTCAGAGAGGAAGGGAGAGGGAGAGAGTGATAGAAACATCAATGATGAGAGAGAATCATTGATCGGCTACCTCCTGCATGCCCCCCATTGGGAATCAAGCCCGTAACCCAGGCATGTGCCCTTGGCCTGAATCGAACCTGGGACCCTTCAGTCTGCAGTCTGACACTTGATCTACTGATCCAAACCAAAAAGGGCACATCTCTTGCTTCCTTCTTATTTATATATAAAAAAGGCTAATATGCAAAGTGTCCCCTTGAGAGTTCAACTGGGAGACTAGGAGTTTGATCACTCGCTATGATGTGTGCTGACCACCAGAGAGCAGTGTGGAATGAAGGAAGGCCCTGATCGACAGCCAGCAGCTGGGAAGGAAGGCCCTGGGCTGGCAGCTGGAAAGCCCTGATCGGCCCTAATCACTGGCCAGACCTAGGGAGCCTACCTGTGCATGAATTTCATGCATCAGGCCTCTAGTAGGATATCTATAATAATAAAAGCATAATATGCTAATTAGACCAGACAGGTGAACGACCTTCCAGATGTCATTCCAGACATACTTCTGGTCGAAGCCACAGTGGCAGGGGTCAAGACAGAGGCGGTTAGGGGTGATCAGGCTGACAGGCAAGTGGTTAAGGGCAATCAGGTCACAGGCGAGCAGTTAGGAATGATCAGGCAGACAGGCGAGTGGCTTATGAGCCAGTGGTCCGGATTGCAAGAGGGATGTCCAACTTCTAGTTTAGGCCCGGGATTTGGACATCCCCTGAGGGGTCCTGGATTGTGAGAGGGTGCAGGCCTAGTTGAGGGATATCCCCCATGCACGAATTTTGTGCATTGGGCCTCTAGTAAATATATATAAAAATCTTGATGAGTGCAAATTGCATCCTAGAAGAAGGCATCCCAGCCCTGCAAGGTATCACCTCTGACTGGTAGCAAGCTGTGCCTGCATCACTCTTTCCATCAGGTGGACAGTTTCTGAGTGAAGCGATCTATAGTATAACGACGTAATTCTATGGTTGCGAGCCTACCCACTCTTGAATGTCCTTTGCTGTATAAAGTGAGTCTGATGTGATGTTGCATGCCATCTCATGCTCAAGAATACACATTATTGAAGCTCAAGGATAGTAGGGCTCCTTAGTCAGGTGGGTAGCAAAGCCAAGCCAGCCTCAAATTTATTTTTGTTCTTATAAAAATGAATCACTCTCCCTTCCAGAGTGTATATAGCACAAATCTGGCCTGGTTTCATTGTTACTTTAATCTTGGCTGTTAGTTTGGCGTGTAGGAGGATATATGGAGGCTAATGCTAAATGGGGTGCATGCTGTCCTAGGGGTGTTGGTAGTAAGTCTACATAGTCTTCAGATAAATTCTTTTACATGTCAGAGGGGTCACAGCAACCTGTGCATAAACCCAGATGTTTTAGTTGTTTTAGGGTCTCATAAGTACTAATAATCTAATTTTCTTCTTCTTTTTTATCAGTTAGTTCTAATGTTAGGCTGGTTTGTATATGCTTTTTATTTTATGTTTTCAGTATTTTAATATTCCTTCTCTACACATTGCCCATTGATTCTTTACTACTGCCATCCAAAATGTGTAGACTTCACCTTTATTAGGAGTGCTATGTTTTTTAAATTTTTATTCAGGATCTCAAAGCTGTTCCCTTATCTGCTTCAGCCTAAGGCCACATCTGTCTAATCGTGGGCTTTAATACTCAATCCTTAGTCCTATTTTAGGTTCTTCTGTTCTGAGAGATGCCTTGGCTGCTACTTGGCATTCTTACTTTCAATTTTCTTTTTGGTTCGGATGCATTGAAGTTATTTTGAATTTATTTATTTGAGCAGGACAATATATTTATTGTTGATAACTCATATTTTATTTAGTGTTTTTATTTGTTTTAGCAATAGGATTATCCTTTTATACCAAGTTATCCTGGATCGTTGGTGGGCATGTGTTTCTTTGAGTATCTTATGTAGTTTTTTAGTGTCTATTTCTTCTTTGCTAATAACAAAGAAACAGTGTGGAATAAGGGTGATTAGTATGAACATAGGTTACATTGTGGCTTGTCAAGGGCTGTTATATGTTTTGGATTTACCAGTTGGGGTGGTCATCAATTGTACTAAAATGAAATATTTTAAAGATTGAATTTTAATTAAAAAATTGTAAGGTAGCTATGTAACTTAAAATGCTGAGTTCCTGGCTCTGTGACTCTGAATCTTAAGTATTTAATTCTATGATAATTATGCAAAAGTGATCCTAACTATGCTGCTTAATTGATTAGATAGAAGGGAGCTACCTTTAAGAGTAGGTAGGATGTGTCTATTGCATTATAAGTGGAAGGTATTGTGGTGTTCTATAACTTTTCAGTTCATTCAATTAAGATATAAGTATATCAATGAAGTATCTTTTTCAATAGCTTAGACCAGTTTCTAATTGTTTTACTCTGCTCAAAACACTTGATCAGAGGCTTTTATGTCTTTGGATCTCTTCACTCCTCCTCTGTCCTCAGTAGTTGAAACTCTTCTCAATGGATATTTGACAATGAAACAAGATTGGATTTCATTTTCTGCCCAGGAGTCAATCAAGATAACCTGAAGCTAAACTGGCAATTTAATAGATTTGTAAAATATACAGTTTTCAAGGGAGAGAAAACATTTTCCCACTGATGCAATTGACCAAGAATAGGAGTTCAGTTTTCTTACCTATTTACAGACCTGTGAATTGATGTAACACCAAACTCATACAGTTTTGTGAAAGACAACCTAGATGGACTCTTGTCCTTCTTAATTTGTCAGTTTTCGTTGGCAAAATTGATGCAGTTTTCATCTCATCTCTTCAGGTGATCAATACACTTGAAAGATGTATTTTAGCAGAAAGAATACCATTCTGCACAAGTGTAAGCTTGTGCAGAGTTATCCTTTGATCTTCAAGCTGCATTAACGGACTGCGTTGCCGAAACGTGTGGTGACTACAGAACTGAAAACAATTTGGTGGACCTTATCATCATATCCTGTTACACGCTGCATAGAAAGTACCACTCCCTGTGTTTTCTTTACTTGTAAAAGCAAAGTGTAAATGACACAGCATTTTCTGTTGTGCACCCCTTAAGTTCAAGCAAATATAACTGAAAAAACCCTCCATTTTATAAATAAATGTTAGCACTTTTGGAATGGTAGTTTGAGGATACATTTTACATATGGATTTCTGAACCCAAACTCAGAGATTATGATTCAGGAATTATGGAGTGATGTTTAAAAACACCCATCTACTTTTTAAAAAACTCTTATCAACTCCACAATGAAACTAAATACCAAATATAATACTGCTTGTCATTCAAGGCTTCTCAAATTTTGGATGACCATGCAGGAATGAGAATTATTACTATTTACCATAACACAGTGATCTCCAGAGTATATTCTGAACTGCAAAATAAAGGTGGATAAAACTATCCATAGTATGCTGCCAGTTATCCATGAATATATTTACTTTTTTTACTCTTAGGTATAACCACCCAACAGAGTACAGGTGGAAGTCTGATGAGCACATGTATATACTTTGATATGTGTGCAAGTAAATAAGCATTACCCGCAGGAGTCCTACCTCTTGCTATTTTTCCAGTAATCCAAGAGACCAAGACCATTATCTACTAGAGATTGCTTTTTTTTAAAATTTAAATTCTTTATTGTTTAAAGTATTACACAAGTCTCCTTTTTCCCCCATTGACCTCTCCCCGCCCCCAACCCACCTCCAGTCTGGATCCATTGGTTATGCCCATATGCATGCGTACAAGTCCTTTGGACAGTCTGTTTGGTGCTTCTATGACTCTGGTTCTATTTTTGTTCATCAGTTTATGTTGTTGATTATATTATGTAAGTGAATGTGATCATGTCAGTGATTGTTTTTTATCTTAAGAATTCTATTTGGACAGTCATCCATATAATCTTATTAAAGGAATTCTGGAAATTGACCAGTTGAGAAAGTTTTTGAATATTATTTCCTCAAAATGGGTCAAGTAATTGTTTTCTTGACAATAGCATCCACTGTATTATTATAGCAATTGAGGTATGCGTGACCTGTGGTTTTTATTAAGCATTAAATGGGAAAGATAGTCTTAGTTTGATTCACCAAAAATTGCTTCAGAGACATTAACCAAAGACATTGAATTTCTTTATTTTTATTCCTCTAGGCAATGAACTTGTGGGCAGCACAAAGCAAGATGAATGACAGACATACAGAATATAGCTGAGGTAAGAATTACATAATTGCAGTTCACACAGAAAACATTTTCCTGAACTGCCATTACCTCTCACAATTCATAGCCACCATTTCTGAAGTCATCCTACAGTTTCATAGCATGCCAGTGAGTTATGATCAAATTCAGAGAAAGGTATGGTTAAAAGTTGAAAAGATATTAAAAAAATGAATCAGTCTTGCTTTGATTTGTAATTCTACCATATAAAATCAATAATTTAAAAGATCTTCTTTGTATTTCCTACTACTAGATATATAAATAAAGGGAAGTTTAAATGAAATTGTTTTCATTACACAGCGTCCTTTCAAGACGCGACTAGTATCAAGGTCTAAAGTCACAACACCTTGGATAAGGTTCTGGATGTCACTTATTAAAAACTATAAATATTGAGATGGATGCAACTTCTTTGAGCCACAGTTCCTTTTAAAAGAATACTTGAGATTTTGACCATCTGCTGTTATGGATATAGGGAGAACCACAGGAGAAAAGCCAGGGATGGGGGTAAAACTTGGCCAATTTAGTTCAAGCAAACTTACAATTATAATTACCTACTTAATAACTTTTTATGATTAATTACATGTACTGTTTAGTTTTATAGAGGGCAATATGATATCTTCATTTCCTATAGTAAATGTTCTTGTATGTGGTTGAAATCAATCTTTTCAGTGGAAGTGATTTAAAGACCTGAATATGTGTATAACATGTATGTGACATATGACATTCATAAAGACAGCTAGTTCAATGGAGGTTAACCCTCGGAAACCGAATCAAGGTTATTGTTTTTTGTTTGTTTTATTTGAGAGCTTCAGTGAAGTTACCTAAGACTTGATAAACATTCTACTACTTTAAAAGTGTAACTTTATAACAGCAGACTTTTTGCCAGTTGTTTTCTTTCCTCTGTTCTTTTCTCTCTCCCATTCTTTGCTCTCCCTTCTTCTCTTCTGCCTCCCCACTTCGCCTCCTTCTCCCCTTTACCTCCTGGTCTCCATTTCAGTCTCCCTCTTTCTCTCTTTTTTCTTTCCTAGCTCTTTTTCCTTCTTATAGTACTTTCTCTTCATGCAACTGTTGCATCTCGAAATTTTGCTGATACTGATGAACTTTTTTGGGAATACATTTCTTTGAAAACCGTTAGAAAATTTCAACTGCATCTTCACTATGATAATATTACATTGATATAAATTTTCAGTGGATCATAATTTGTTTACTGTCAAGCTAATAACTTTTCTCACTGGGAGTTTTAATCATTCATATATGACTTACAATTTGGAATAGTTAAACTTTGAAAATCACTGAACAAAGCATGTTACAGGTCGTCGTACTAGGATTTTGTTTCTACTGTAAAGAAGAATATGCTTGACAGATACCAGTTTTATTGAAAATTGGATTTCAGTACAGCTTGCAAGTTGTGTACATGGATGTCAGAAATTTGAGCGGAAAGAGTGCATTATGAGGATTACACTGATCTAAGAGATTTATTTATCATTTTGTACTCTTACCTCTTTTAGCTTGGAGAGGGTTCTGCTTAATATTTAAAGTAAGTACTTACTACATGGTGAGTCTGTAGCCATGAATCAGCAAAAGTAGGGTTGGAGATATTGAAATTTGCTTTTTGGTTGCTCACATGGAATTATTCTTCTGATTTTTAAATTTATAATATGATGTCTTCAGATTTCTAGTCTCCATATTTAAGCCAGAGAGATATTTTATCTTTTCAATCCCTCAATGGAAAAAAAGGGCAAAAATATTACCATTTATCCTAATTGCTTATGTTTTTTTAAGGTTACATTTATTTTTTTTTAAATACTTTGATTGATTTCAGGGAGGATGAGGGTGAGATAGAAACATCAATGATAAGAGAGAATCGCTGATCAGCTATCTCCTGCTTGCCACACATTGGAAATTGAGCCTGCAACCTAGGTATGTGGCCTGATCAGGAATTGCACTGTGACCTCCAGGGTCATTGGTCAGTGTTCAACCACTGGCTGGCCTTAAGGTTGCATTTAAAGTATTATTTGTATTTATTTAAATGTTTTTATTCAACTATATTGAGGCAAATTTTCATAAAACAAAAAGCAATGATTATAAGTATGCAGTGAACATAGGGGTACAAATCCATGTCCTCAAATTTTTCAGGAAGATACCCAGAAGAGAGATTGCTGGGTCATATGGTAACTATATTCTTAAATTTTTGAGGAATCACCGTACTGTTTCACCTAATGGCTGTACCAGTTTACATTCCCACCAGTGGTGAATCAAGCTTCCTTTTTCTCCACAACCCCTCCAACACTTAGTGCACGTTCGGGCCTGTCCTGTTGGTAATAGGCATTTTAAAGGTGAGAGGTGGCATCCTGCTGATTTGCATTTCCCTAATTGTCAGTGAAGTTGAGCCATCTTTTCATATATTTGTTGGCCATTAGTATGTCTTCTTGGGAGAAGTGTCTGCTCAGGTCCTCTGCCCATGTTTTAAAATATTTTTTAGCTATTTAATTAATTTATTAAATTGAATTTATTGAGGTGACATTGGTTCACAAAACCATGCAGATTTCAAGCGTACAACTCAACAAAACATTACCGGCAGACGTGCCCGTAGCCCCAAGCACAGATTCTTTCCTTCCGCATTCCCTACCCCCTTTACCCACCTCTACCTACCCCATCCCCCTTTCCCTCTGACTGAGAGCACACTGTTGTCTGTGTCTGTGTGTTATACATGTTTTTTTCTTAATGTCTTCACCTTCTTTCATCCATATGCTATCTTTTTATATTTATATGCATTAAAATATACTCATTAAGCGTTCTGTATAAACGATATTTTTAACATGAGCTATCCATTCCCAAAATTGGAAAACACATAATTACATTAGTAAACAATTTAACCAGCTCTCATGAGCTTTAATATATTCACATTTCCCCCTTAGGGATTAAAAATAACTTCATCTTATTTCTTGATTCATATTGAAATAATGCACACATTAATTTTGTAAGCCTAAATTGTTTTCCTGAAGATAGGTAATACTACATGCTTTATTCACTTAATTTTTAAATTTGTGATTTAAAACATGCTTTGCTTTTCTTATAATTGCTGTTTTGAGGCAGTAAATGCCACACATGAATGCACACATACACATACACACACACACAAACATACACACTTGTAGTCTCTTCTGTACAATTGACTATTGTACTTAATGTTTTGGTAAAACAAGGTGATGGACAAAATAGTGGAAAATTGTTAATAAAAATTATTCCCCCCCCCCAATCCTAATACAAATTATTAGATATTTTAATGTCTTTCTATATTTTATCTTTTCAGATAGAGACATAGGAAAACATTCTGTTTATATATTTCTGGTGACCCAGTGTGTACAATCACATGACCCTGGGGCTCCTCAATGGATTGCCCTAAAGCAGAAGGCTGGAGTTGCAGGCCCCCCAGGCCTCTTCCTCTGCTTCCTCCTCCTCCTGCTCTTCCTCACATTCTCCTGCACCTCCTCCTCCTCATCTTCCACTATGATAATGCCCTCTTCCTTCCTCTGTAGATGGGCTAACACCTGGTACTCCCGTCCCCCTATGCTGCAGGTATTTAGGGCCTCTCCACCAAAGCCGCTGGGCTCTGGCTCCAGCTCAGGCTCGGTAACCTGAATGTTGATCTTTAGGCTTCCCCCAGCCACCTCCTCAGGAGCGAATGTGTCTAGACTCTTCAAGAGGGGAGGTTAGGGGTGGCGCCTCCCCATACCTAGACTCGAAATCAGGATCCCAGTAGGAACACCCTGCACCCAGGGTGAAGTATGCGTGCATCCCCCCTCCTCCAGAATGACATAGGGAGGCGGTGGGGCCATAGTGGGGCCCAGTCCCACACCCCTCATGTCAGCCAGCACCTGTGCCACCTCCTTTTCCTCCTGGAGCCTTGGGTGCTGCTTGGGTGGAGGCTGGGTCAGTCACATGAGCAGTGGTGGTGGCGGAGGTGGTGGTGTCTCTTGGGAGGTCTCTGAGCTGCTCAGGCAGTGGGCCTTGGCAGGAGGCCCCTCATCCAGGTGTCCATGGTGACTGCACTTGCCCCTTCCCTCTCAGCCAGGCCACTGCAGACTGTCACACCTAAAGAGGAGCTGCCGTGCCTGAATGTGACCAGCCTCACTGGTCACTCTGTTCTGCTTTTCCTCCCACGGCACCAAGTGCTCAGGTCCCACCCCTCCCTGATGTCAAGGGCCTATTCTGCCTCATTATTGGCTGCCAGCTGCAGGGCTGGCACTTGTGTTCCCAAGACCACTGCCCCCCACCCTCAGGCCTCCCCAGCGGAGCGGCCACCCAACCCTGCCCACTCGGGTGCACCCGCTGTGCAAGCAGCCTCCTTGTGATGGTGTGAGGGCATCATGGTGTGAGGCTGTGACAACCACTAGGCTATTATTAGTGTAGATGGGAAACTAAATTATATTTCCAGGGACCAAAAAATGGCATGATAATGGTTGTAGAATAATAACAAAATCAAATAGCCAGTTACTAAACAAATAAAAAAGAAGTGTGACCAATAGGAATCAGATAATGGTAGGTAATAATACAAATGTATAAAATATGGTTTAAACACTATAAACTATTTTTACCACTATAACTCCATAGCAGAGGTTATGACATGCAAAATGGGATCATTAACCTTAGATTATGTATGAAGTGTACGTACAGTCTTTATTCTGTCCATGTGGATGACTTGTGCCTACATATTTTTGTCAGTTGCCATGGGATAGCTTGTAATATGAATAGCATAATGTGAAAAAACTGAACCATTTTTGTTCTTACATAGTATTTATGATGATGATACCAATAATATGTAACATTAAGTACTTACTGTGTCAGAGTGCTTATCAGTTTATAGTCAACATTTCTGTTGACCCTTACAATAATTCTCTGAAATGGAAGAAAATATTTTCACTATTTTATATAAAGAAAAAACAATGCTTAGAAAATTCACTGCCGGAAGGAGAAGGGCTGATCAAAATCTCCGCATACAGTTTTGCACATTGTGTGTCTAGTGCCTAAGAATATGAAACAACTTGCATAAATACATAGAAACTTATTCAACAAAACACTAGAATTAAGGAACTCTAGGTGCAAGGAAAATAAATATCACTAGATGATAAGATTTTGTAGTCCTTTAGAACCATGCCCTGATGGATATTTAAAGCTTGGAATGTTAGCTCAGCTTAAAGCAGCAGAAATAGAGAAGCAAATGAGGCAGAAAGGTTGGACAAATAAGAAACAATGCTCTATAGGTAGTAAAGCTTGGGTCGCAACTGAGAAGGTGCTTTTTTAGTTGTGCTTGTCCTGAATCCTCAGTGTCGGGATGAGCACCTTGCAGTGCTTTCCTGGAGGTGGCATTCGTCTATCATAGCCCGTACCATCCTACATGGAATTGCCTGCATATGTGTAATGCCTCCACCTGACTGTAGTTCTGTAAAGACAGTGATCCACTCAGGTTTATGTCCAGAGCCTAGGAAAAAAGAGACATTGGCAAGAAAGATAATGACATATCAGAGACCATGGAAAAATATTTTTGAACTTTAATTAAATTGAGTTGTAATGATATCATGAACAACCAGAGGGAGATATTCCTCACAGAATAACAAAATTAGTTTCATATATTTTTTAGTCTTTATTCAGTGAAAAGCGTTTTATGGCATACCTAATTAATTTTGGAAGAGGTAAAGTAACATTTCTGACGTAAGACATTAGTGAGTCTTTGGGACACATCACTGAAGTATTTATTCTCTCTTTATAAAATAGCTTAAATGATTCTGTTTCTGACAGGTCCTCCAGGTTTGATGAAAGGAACTAAAATGAGAATTATGTCTTGGTGAGGGCACATGGGGGAGAACATCCAGCTGGGGAAAGTGGATTAATTGCTACATTTCATAAAACACTAAAATGAAGTTAAAGCCATAAAAAAGTTTAAGTCCACAGTGAAAAAGAAAACAGGAAAGAAGACAGTGACAGAGGAGAGAGAAAGAATTGGCAACACAAAGATGGAAAATAAGTATAGCTGTAGTGCAGGCTGACTAGACTAGAGAGGACTGAAAAGGAAATGCCGGGATTGGGGAGAAACAAGGAAAAGCTAGGTGGGTTGTGAAGAAAACGGAATCTTCGGAATTGGAATCATTGGGCAAATAGATGTTAGAGCCCCCGTCTCCGAAACCCCAACCTCTGTAGCTACGTAACTGCCCTTCTCTCTACCAGCAAAACAGGCAAGGGTTGCTCCCAGGAGATGTTCTGGCTGCAGTGACATTACTATCACCTGAAGGTTTTCAGTGAGGAGCCATACCACAAGTAAGAGAATTATGTTGAAGTCAACAGCATCATCCGGGTCTTGTGAAAAATTAAAAATATTAAGCACCACCCAAGACATACCAATCAGAAACTTGGAGGGAAGATGCCATCAACCTGGGTTTTGATAAACTTTCTATGTGATTCCAACATATTCTAAACTTTAAGACGCACTCATTCAAAGCACACCATCACTAGTTCAGCTCACATTCTAAAAAAAAAGTCAAGATACCATCTACCAGTGGAAGGTGGGGATGCTGTTACATTTATTTGAAAGAAGTGCTTGTTCTCAATGAATGATCTTTATATATGAGGGTTTTTTGTTTGTTTGATTTCTAAGTGAGCAGCCTAAATAGAGAGAAATTCATATTCATACACAGCAAATTATCCTTCCAATTTGCAATGCATTTTAAATGCTATAGTGGATTTTAAATTGTTGTAGGATTCAATCAACATTTGACTGGTAGGAGGTAATGCAGTTTGTTTCAAATTCTCACAAAAATATTCAGAGCCAAAAAATTTAATAGACCCAACATGAAATAATTACTACCACAAATGAGACAGTTAATCATATAATTTAATTAATTATAAAGGAAGTAATGGTCAGCCACGTTGTACTTTATAATACCTTATAGCATAAATAAAATTAATAAAATAAGGAATTACAATGTTCAGAGCATACTGTTATTAAATATTGAATTTCATTACAAAAGCTATTATTATTCAGCAAATTTTACTCATGGAGTAGATATTTGGAATTGCTCATTTAAGTAGATATTGGCCATAACCAAAAGACCGTAAAAACCTTATAGGAATAAAATTATGTAATGTTTACTGTATAACTTTTCCTAACACTCACGGTACTTTGTACATATTACCTTATATTATTACCATCTCTATTTTAATTTATAATTCTATCTTGAAAATTATAGATATGCTCCATTGGGAAAAAGAATCTGTCAGCCATAGGGCCTAGTAAAGTACCCTACTTTACTAATAGAAAATAAAAAAATTTGGAGAGTTTGTAATGGTTATGGGTATTTTGCTTGTTTTTGTTGCAGCAGAAAATGCTAATAAATTTTAGGTAAAGCCACTTGAACATGATATGGCTTATGAGAACATGGAGTAACAGATTCCACCCTAAATAGTTCTGTATGAATTGTAGCTGATTTCAGTGATTAGAATTCACTCACATGGGTTTCTGTTACAGCTTTCAAGGTACAGCATATGTGCATTCAATTCAAGTATTCTTTATAGTATTCTTTATTATAATCTATTATGCACTAATCATTGTGCCAGGCTCAGCGATTAAAATACAAATGATTCATGGCTTCTGCCTCAAGTTGCTGATGAGCACTTCATAAATGAGAGCAGTATGTTTCAATGAATACTATTGATTTACCTGCAGCACAGAGTTTAAAGAGTCAGTCTGAGAGACATGCACAGGGAGTTGTCAGGATGACAGTAAACGCACCCCAAAATGCCAGGGTATTCGTGGTCTTTGAGAATAAATTAGTAAAGACTCATAAAAGAGAATGTTCTAGGAGGGACTTCAATTATAAAATGGGTAACTAAAAAAGCTACCAAATATGTTTGTATATATTGTGATAAGTTTTATAGCTCTGCCATGGAGTTTTGGTGTTGAATTAAAAATGTGTACATTGAAAGCCTAATATGGGAAAATTAGCAATTTTAAATTTCAGTAAATATGAACCATTGTGTAAAATGAATGTGTAAGTAATATACTCTATATTGAGATGTCTGAGAAGGTCCAATATATCACACTTTTTCTCACCTCAGTTTATAACCAAATAAATAAAAAATCAATTCAGACAGAATCCAAACTGTCACCATACATCAAAATATGTGGTTGATACTTCAGACTGCTTTTGGGTAGTGAATCCAAAAATTGTATACCCTGAATCATCTTGTACCAGGTAGCTCTGGATTGAGCACATGCTCAATTATATGTATTAATTTCCCCTTATCAGAGGTGGGAGTGGGTAAGCAGCCATATCTTTTTCTATCTTTTCCATCTGTAGATACTCCTCTTTTCAACTGGAGATAGAGTTGAGCTTAGCACATTAAGCGATGCCTTTCATGTTCACACTGGAGTAATGGCCTTCACCCATGTATCTTCTTTATTCCACCGGCTAGAGTCCAAAAGTACCTTTGCTATACGTTCTGGCATCTTGTCTTGATTTCCCCAATGACTTGTACTGCTAAAGAAATTTTTGACTTAAAATTATTTAGTAGATTAAGTGACCAAATCAATACACTAGTAGTCTCTTGAGAAAATGAAATACACAATAAGCACAGTTTGTTACAGATATTGTATGGGGAATAGTAGGAGGATGGGAGAAGTGATCAGAGAATTTTGAGAGAAGGAAAAAACATGGAGAGAGAAGGTAGCATATCAAAGTATAGTTGTAAGCTCTGAAACTAGGGAGAGCTGTATTCAAATCTTGCCTCCAAGGTGGTAAAATTGTTAACATTTGGGCATTGCATTTAGAAACTGAGAGGAAAAATGAAGTAGATGGCAAAAGTCACAGGTTCTTTAATAGAAAGGATAGTGCTGTGGCATTAAATTCAGAAG
>PVJC01013438.1:23150-38105 GCA_004026665.1 Murina feae | reverse complement strand
AATAAATAAATTTTAAAAATAAATAAAATATGTTAAGCAAAAAAAAAAAAAAAAGCCTTTGGTTTGCTCTAGCTCCATGGCTGTTGGCCTCCATCTAGCTGGGTTAATTTGCATACAGCCGCTCTGATTGGCTGGTGGGCGTGGCCGTGAGCAGAGGCTCAGCCAGCCTAGGCAGGCAGTTGCAAAAGAAGCCTTTGGTTTGCTCTAGCTCCATGGCTGTTGGCCGGGTTTATTTGCATACAGTCACTCTGATTGGCTGGTGGTAACAATCAATTTGCATGTTTCTCTTTTATTATATTAGATGTCACCTAAATTAATTTAATAAAATTCAAAAATACCACTAATAAATTGGAAGTTTTTGGAATTTTGTTTATTCTGTATGTTATATATAATTAACATTTACCAATGTCTGAGATTATTGCCAGTATGGAGTCATTTCTAGACATAACAAGAAGCAACTTAAGGTTGTCTATTTGGGATCTTCCAGATTTGAGTTATAGCATCATAGAAATAACTGAAGTACATAGAATGTTTGCATTGTGAAAGGAACGTTTGGGATAATCTATCCTACAAATTAGTAACTGAGATCCAACAAAAGGTGACAATTTACTCTTGATTATCCAGCTCTTTATTGGCAGAGAAAGAATATCTGGGTCTCTTGCCCAGGGCACCTTTTAATTATTCCTCCCTTTACTGCAGTGATTGGCAAATGTGTTTTGAGAGGATCATGTCTGCAGACTCAGAATTGAAACATCAACTCTTCTGGGTTTCCTGCCTTCCAACCAGGCCCTACAATCACCTGAGCCAAGTCCTTAAAACAAATTTCCTTATAATTATACACATGCTATTGGTTCTGATTCTCTAAAGAAGGCTGGCTAACGCAGGCCATATGATAATTATGTTGGGCTTTGTGACTCTCCCCCCATGATTGCTGTTGCATATTTTTCTTCCTTTTTTATTTTTTTAGATCTTAACTGTTGAAAGTATTACATATGGCCCACTTTTCCCCCCATTGACCCATTCTAGCTTGTCCCTGCTCCCCACCATAGGCCTTCACTACCCTATTGCCTATGTCCATGGGTTATGCCCATTGAATATGATGTCAGCTGTAGGTTTGTCATACATGGCCTTTATTATGTTGAGATATGATTCCTCTATTCCCATTTTTCTGAGAGTTTTTGTCAAAAATGGGTGTTGGATTTTGTTGAATTCTTTTTCTGCATCTATTCATATGATCATGTGTTTTTTGTCTTTCAATTTATTTATGTGATGTATCACGTTTATTGATTTATGAATGTTGTACCAGCCTTGCATCTATGCAATAAATCCCACTTGGTCATGGTGTATGATTTTTTACTATACTGCTGGATCCAATTTGCTAATATTTTGTTGAGTATTTTAACATTTATACTCATCAGTTATATTGGCCTGTAATTCTTTCTTTGTAGTATCTTTACATGGTTTTGGAATTAGGATAATGCTGGCCTCATAAAAAGAGCTTGGAAGTGTTCCTTCCTCTTGGATTTTTTGGAATAGTTTGAGGAGGATATGTGTTAGTTTTTCTTTGAATGTTTGGCAAAACTCCCATGTGAAGCTGTCCAGACTAAGGCTTTTGTTTACTGGAAGTTTTCTGATTATTGCTTCAATTTCATCAATGATTATTGGCATATTCAGATTTTCTGATTCTTCCTGATTCAATTTTGGAAGATTGTATTTTTCTAGGAATTTATAATTTTCATCTGCATTGTCTAGCTTGTTGGCATATAGTTGCTTATAGTATTTTCTCACAATCCTTTGTATTTCTGTGGTGCCAGTTATTAGTTCACTGTATTCTAATTTTAATTATTTGGATCCTCTACCTTTGTTTCTTGATGAGTCTGGCTAATGGTTAATCACCCTTGCTTATCTTTTCCAAGAACCAGTTCTTGGTTTCATTAATCTTTTGTATTGTTTTTTTAGCCTCTATGTCATTTATTTGTACTCTTCTTTTTTATTTCTTTCCTTCTACTTTAGGCTTTTCTTGTTCTCTTTCTAATTCTTTAAGTTGAGTGGTTAAATAGTTTTTTATTAATTTTTTTTTTTTTTAGGTAGGTCTGTAGTACTATGAACTTCCCTCATAGGACTGCTTTTGCTGTGTCCCAGAAATTTGGTGGTGCTGTGTGTTCAATTTTATTTGTTTCCAGGAATTTTTTATGTTTTGATCTCATTGGTAACCCATTCATTGTATACTAACATGCTATTTAGCCTCCATGTGTTTGAATATTTTTGAGTGTTTTTACTGTAATTGATTTCTAATTTCATTCGACTGTGATCTAAGAAGATACTTGATATGATTTCAATCTTCTTGAACTTGTAGAGACTTGTTTTGTGTCCTAACATGTGGTATATCTTTGAGAATGACCCATGTGTACTTGAGAATAATGTATATTCTGCAGCTTTGGGGTGAAATGCTCTATAAATGTCAATTAAATCCACCTGATCCAGTGTACCATTTAGATTCACTGTTTCCTTGTTAAGTTTTTGTCTGGAAGATCTATCCAGTGAAGTCAGTAGGGTGTTAAAGTTCCCCTGTGATAGGTATTTATGTATTGTCATTTCAACTCTTTATGTCCATGTCTCTCTTTTTCTTTCTTCTCATTACAGCAGTCTCTTTAGCATTTCTTGCAGTACAGGTTTGGTGGTGATAAACCTTCTTAGCCTTTTTTTGGTCTGGGAAGCTCTTTATTTCACCATCTATTTTGAATGATAGCCTTGCTGGATATAATAATCTTGCTTTCAGATCCTTGCTTTTCATTACTTTGAACACTTCATGCCATTTATTTCTGGCTGATAGTGTTTCTGATGAAAAAATCAGCTGACAGCCTTATCAGAGCTCCTTTGTATGTAAATTGATTTCCTCTTGCTGACTTAGGATTCTCTCTGTCTTTAACTTTTGGCATTTTAACTGCGATGTGTCTGGGTGTGGGCCTACTTGGGTTCTTCTTGCTTGGAACTCTCTGTGCCTCCTGAACTTTGTGACTGCTTCTCTCACCAGGTTAGGGAAGTTTTCTGCCATTATTTCTTCAAACACATTTTCTATCCCTTACTCACTTTCTTCATTTTATCATCTCCCTATGATGGGAATATTGTTATGTGTCAAGGTGCCCTGAAGCTCCCTTAATCTTTCCTCTTGTTTTTCTTTTTGGTTCTCTGATTGAGTGATTTTTTTCTACTCTGTCTTTTAATTCACTGATAGGATCCTCAGCTTCCCCTAATCTGCTGGGTATTCCTTCTGATGTGATCTTTATTAGTACTATGTCATTCTTTATAGTTACTCTATATTTTCTCATGTTGTTGAGCATTCATGTAATCATTATTCTGAACTCTATGTCTGATACATTTCTTATCCCCATTACATCTAGCTTTTCTTCTGGAGAATTGTCTTGTTCTTTCCTTTGGGGTTTTTTTTCTTATCTCCCCATTTTGGCTGGGTGTTAAATAGATTTGGTACAACTTCCAATCTCTAGTGTAGTACAATGTCAGACACTGTTTGTAACTGGCCCTGAGTACCCTGTTAATAGTTATTAGCAATCCACAGCTTGTGGCTCCCTCTGCTCAGGCTGGGTGCCTTTAAAAAGGACCAAGATCTGAATTTCTTAGTCCCAGGCCCCAAATTATATCAGGCCAACTCAAAGCCTTTAGAAACCTGCCTTTGCCTGTAGTACATTGTTATTATTCAGTCTTAATTAACCTCAGGCTATTGATCACAGGGTAGGGTGAGAGGTTTTCCAACAAGTGAGGCAATCACTTCAGTTTGTAAGCTGACTGTTACTCTCAGTCTCTTAATGGACCTCAGAAACTCCACAGAGTGGGGCAAGGGGTCTTCCAAGAGCATGGGACTATTGCTTCCTTTCCAGGCAAAAGCTGCCTGGATGGTAAAGGTCTGAAGGAGAACAATGTTCTCCATAGTGTGAGGGAATGACTCAGCACAGGAAACCTGGATGTCTGCCCTCCAAGCTCTTACCCCAGAGCCCCCAACCCTGGCTTCTGCTCACACAGCTCCAGTCCACTCTGCCCACCCTCTGCCAGAGTGCAAAGTGAGTGTCTGCACACAATATTTTGTGCATTGTTCCTTTAAAACGTTGCCTGCAATTCTAGCTATCTTTCCCTGGCAGACAGCAACCCTGCTGTTTTTCACAGACAGATGTTCTGTGGGGACCTTTCTTAGTTCTGGTGCTCTGAGCTGGGGAACCAAGTTTGGAGTTTGGACCCCAGAGTTCTCAGTGGGAACCCGTCACAGCTGAAATATCCCTCTGGCACTTCAGCTGCTGTCTGTGGGAGCCTGGCCAGCCCTTCATTGCTCTGCACTTCCTACCAGTCTCTATGCAGTCTCCACTTTCCAACCTTGGTTATCAAGGTTCTGTCTTGCTAGTCTTCAGTTGATTATTCAGGATGGTTTTTCTGCATTTTAGTTTTGATTTCAGTTTGATCTTGTGAGTATGTCAGTGTAGCTTCCACTTATTCCACTGACATTTTGAAATCCTGTATTCCTTTATTTTAAACCTATCATTTGCCAACCCTACGCTATTGTATTGTAATGAAAAATCAAGTTTTCCTTTGTATTCTAAAGGAAATATTCTTGGAGCCAGAGGCAGGACTGTTAAACTGAGTAAGGGAGCTAAGAATTTGTTAGCCTACTCATTAACAGTTATTTACTCTGGAGTCTGAGTCATAGTCCTAGTCCCAGGAAAATCTGAAAGCAAGGGTAACTATATGAAGTAAACTCCAAGAGGGAGACCCTTTAAAATGCTCACTTTCTACATTAATTCATCTCCACTTCCAGTCTCTGCTGACTTCTAGATAGGGCTTATCGGTAGACCTTTTGTCAACAAACTCTTCAGCTTCCAACATAATAGTAGTGCTACCACTATTACCATTCAGAACCACATTCCAGTGCAGAGTAGCTGTTGCTAAGGCAGATTATGGAATGGTTGAGATAGAGCTGTCTATATTAAATATCACTAAGAATAGACATGTATTAAAACCGGTCCCTACCCTGTTTTCTCTGGATGCGCTGATAGTAATCTATCTCATTGCTAATCAACTTCCACACCTCCTTTCACTCAGCTGCCCTCTGCAGGGCTGCAGGCTAAATAACAGAAGCAGTTACAGCCTGGAAATAAATGATGCCATTTATCAATACCAGAAGTCTCTACTTGAATATGCTGAGGAGGCAGATTCTTATTCCCAACTCTGAGTCTGCCAAACTAGGAAAAATGCTGACTATTGATAGCATTTTATCATGCTTTGTAGAGTTGGTAAAACACATTAGAAGTAAACCAGAGGAAGGGTTCGATTATTAGTTGGGAGATCTAAGAAGCTACTACTCTCTTGGACTAAGTTCTCAGGTATAGCATTCTTATTCTCTGCTTGGCTGAAGTGAGCTCACAATACCAACCTAGAAAATAGATAACCCAGTATATCCAGGGCTGATTATTCATCAGGTACACTAGGCATAGTGCCTAGGGCCCACCATACATTTATGTACCCATACACAAAAATTTATTAATGATTTAATTAATTTTAAAATCAGAAAAAAATTAATTTTTAGCTTGAAGAAAATGCTTATGTATATAATATTAATATATTCATCTTCATAGCAGCATAGTGATAATTACTAATATTAGTGGAGGAAAGGGTCTATAAAAGCAAAAGTGCCTAGGACCCACAAGTTATAATTCAACTTCATGTGTATCAACTATTCCTGAAGATCCAAAATCTAAAGGGTAGAATGGCCCACTAGAGAACCTGCACTTATTTTAATCAGAGGAGTCCCTGAGAAAGCACAAACATCAATTTACACCAGGAGACAAGCCAAACATTTGACACTCCAAGCAAATAAGGCTCCATCCTCTTTGCAAACAGCAAGAGGAAGTTCACCTATCAACTGCCTTATTAAATAAATTGTGGAGGCAAGACTGCCAGAGGGAAGTTTTTAACATGGCTATAAAGTCTCTGGTGAGTAACACCAGAAATGCCTCGACATATAATAAATATTTATATACGACTTCATCAGATGAGACTGCCAATACTTAAAAGAAATGGGCACAGATATACATAGGCAGACACAAAGAAACTTCAGAAAGTATTAGTCTCTGGCCTAAAACATCTTTTAAGGGATTTTATCATGCTGAGGGAGACATTCCGACCCTAGGTTCTGCCAAATTGTTGCCAGCTAGAGAACCATTGAGTTGGTGCAATCTACATTAAAAAAGTGTGCAGCCTACATAAATGGCAAGCACTAGTTAAGGCAGTTAAGACTAATTAGTAAATCTGTCTCTGATTCCTGCAGTGGACTCTCCAGTATGGAAGGAGTGCTGATTTATATATGATTAAATCTATTGTGAAGGCTGTAAACCTAGCAATGGTATTGCTGCCTCTTTATCACTGTGTTTAGAGAAGCCAAACTGTAGTGCCTATGATCAAAAGTCAATTTGGGGGACTCTTGATACACCTAGACAAATCTCACCTTTTGAGCAATTTCTCCTTTTCCCTCTAGCATTAGAGACTAATGCTCTCAAGCCTTAGCCTGACCACAAGAGAAAAGGTGCTACAAATGCCCTCTTGCCCCAGTTTATCACCCCTGTCAAAATGTAATGGTGTCTGTTTTCTTTCCTTTAATTATTCCTTTGGGTCTTAAAGGTTTTTCTTTCTTTTCAAGATTCTCTTATTAAAATGCAACAAAGTAGATGCAGAAACATAGAAGCATGGAACAGATTATCGAATCTCAGAGGGAAGGCAGGGGTGAGTGGGTGGGAGGGAAGAGATCAACCAAAGAATTTGTATACATATATGTATAACCCATGGATACAGACAATAGAGTGATGGAAGCCTGGGTCAGGGGTCAGGGGCAGGCTATAAAGTGTCAACGGGAGAAAAAAGAGGACATATGTAATACTTGCAACAATAAAGACTTTAAAAATATATAATAAAATGCAAATAAATACCTGAGTAGAGGCCAATGATTACCAAAGTACCTTCTATCATATAGTCATAGTTAGGACACCCATACGACTGTCAGCTGATTTCTCAACAGAAATTTGCAGGCCAGAAGGGAGTGGCAAGAAATGTTCAAAGTGATGAATAGCAAGAACCTACAACCAAGATTACTCTACCTAGCAAAGCTATCATTCAGAATTGAAGGTCAGATAAAGAGCTTCACAGACAAGAAAAAGCTAAAAGAGTTCATCACCACCCAATCAGTATTATATGAAATGCTGAAAGGTATCCTTTGAGAAGTGGAAGAAGAAGAAAAAGTAAAGATAAAAATTATGAACAAATACATATGCATCAACAAGTGAATCTAAAAATCAAGTGAATAAAAAATCTAATGAACAGAATAAACTGGTGAATAGAATAGAATCTGGGGCATAGAAAGGGTGTGGACTGACGATTTGCAAGGGGAAAGGGGTGTTTGGGGTGCGGGAAGAGACAAAAATCATACACCTATGGATGAGGACAGTGGGGGGGATAAGGGCAGAGGGTGGGGGGAACTGGGAGGAGGGGAGCTATGGGGGGAAAAAGAGGAACAACTCTAATAATATGAACAATAAAGATTTTTTAAAAAAAAGAAGTGGTATATATATGCAATGGAATATGACTCAGCCATAAAATATAAATGAAATCTTGCCATCCAGAAAAACATGGTTGTACCTAGAGGGTATTGTATTGAGTAAAATATGTCAGACAGAAAAAAAAATACCAATTAGTTTTGCTTATACGTGGAATCTAAAAAACAAAATAAATAAACATTGAGAAATGAATTTACAGATAGAGAGAATGTTTTGATAGTTGTCAGATAGGAGGGAGTTAAGGGGATGGTTGAAAAGTATAAAGGGATTAAGTAGTACAAATTGGTAGTTACAAAATAGTCATGGATATGTAAAATAGAGCATAGGAAATATAGTCAATAATATTGTAATAACTATGTATTGTTGTAAAGGTCAACTTGCCTCAGGTCGTTTGCAGCTCAGTAGGACTTACTGATACTGCTAGAGATAAGGAAATAGTCATGCTGTAGTCAAAATTTATGAGTCTGTATCCTGTGTTGAGAAATAGAGCAACAAACTTTGTGTATCACCTTTTGTGGTTTTTGAGAATAAAAGCTTGCTTCTGCATCTGGTCAGGGCTGCAGTGTCAGTCTTCGATACTGGCTGCAGACACTGCTGGCACTGCGAACACTGGCCAGCTGAATAAAGGCTCCTAAATTCTACCTTTTGACTCTGGTGGTCGTCTCTCATGGGTCCCTCCATAACATTTGGAGGCCCCAGCAAGATAAAATCTGGCCCGTTACTGGTGGACGCCCCAGTCTCTGTCCCAGGTCCCAGGGAGGCAGAGTGTATTCTTCCAAATTGCAATCCGAAAGAGCGAGCCACCTGGACCTCCAGTGGGAAAATAAGAATCTGGTTTCTGGTTTCTGGTTGAGGAATGTTCCTCTCTGGGATCATTGGAGGGCTGGATGCAGAGGAACCTCCTGGTCCAGACTCCTGGTCATGACAGGACCCAGGGTCCCTGGTTTCTGGTTTTTCTGGTTTTTGTTAGTCTTAACTGTATTGGTCGTGTCTGCCTTGTCTTTGTTGTCTTCGTGTTTGTAAGAATGGGTCAGGGACAGTCGTCTGTGTGTACCCCCATACAATGTGTTTTTGAGAATTTCAAGGACTTCTAGCAGCGTGCAAGAAGATATGGATATGATGTTAATGTTTTTGATTTATAATAGGTCTCTGTTGGGGACAGCATCTGCTCTGACTGGGGGAGGAAGAGAGCCAAAAACTGCTCTGAAGTGGGTGTAAGATAGGGTCATGGTGGTAGGATTCCATAGATAGGGTGGTAGGCTCTCATCCTGCTGAGATGGAGGATGCCTAGGCTGGGGGCAGGAGGATGGTCAGGGAGATCAGGAATAATAAAGGAGGAGAAGGATTTAAGCCTCTAGGGCTTAGAGTAAAGAAGGAAAATTCGAAGAAGGAGAGCAGCTAAGGACAGAATAAATGGTTCATGCATAAAACTGTAGGGTGGCATCAGCAGGGAGAGCAGGGAGAGATAGGTTTTTGTTTATTTTTACTTATCTGAACTATGCTGGACTCAAGGCCTCAAGCTGCTACTAAGCACAGTAAGTTTCTCTCTGCTCCGTTTTCTTCTCATTGACTCTTTCAATATCACAGAAGCTCTAGTTATATTTTCTTTAAAAAGTACATTTAAAGTGTGTTCATAAGTACTTTATCGTAATCATTAAAGGATTGAGTTTTCTAAGAATAAGGAATTACTGAGTGGAAGGTATGAGGCATGTTATGCATTTTTAAAGGACATAGAAAGAAGATTTGAAGGCTAATTTGAAAGTGTGAAATTTATAAAGGTTGTGTATGTAATAAAAAGGATAAGAGAAATGTTAAAAGGAAATTAAGTGATACAAGCCAGTAAGCCAGGAAGAGTAAGTAATTTACATTATACCTCCCTAAACAGAGGATAAATAGTTATGCCAAAGTACTTAGGGGGAACTGATAAAAAAAATCCAACAGTTACTGTTTTGTTCTAACTCTAGAGAGTAAAAAAAAAAACTTGCAAGGAAAATCAGATCTTAAAGCAGGTCAATATAGTTATCTTCTTATAGAATTCCTCTGAAATTTGGCAATACTTAATAAAAAAATCATAGCAATACATTTATTTGCATAAATTCAATAAGACTGGTTTCCAATAGTGATTTTATTGACTGAAAACTTTGACTGGAGTATCATGTTTTATAGAGCCCTCTCTGAGCTCTGAAGACTTAAAGCCAATAAGAATGCCATGGATAAAGCTTTTTATCTTGCTTGGTAGCCCTAAAACTAGCTGGTGCTGTCAGACCCATACCCTACCATCACTGGTGGTTGGTCAGAGTAGAAGGGGAGTAATAAGGGCACCTCTGCATCCCTGCAAAACCCACACACACTCTGGGCCATGACAAGTAGGAGGGCTGCTGAGAAGGGCCTTAAAGTAAGGACAATGGGCCCAGGTAGAGCCATTGCAGGTGAAGAATTCACCTAATTCAACAGATACTGCAGGCAGGCCTGATGGCAGCTGGATAGCTTGGCTTCCTGGCCCTACAGGGCACATTAAGATTCAATCATGAAATTCCAGCATTCTTGTTGTGTTTATGCAAACAATCAGGCCAAATTAAATACAATAGATAAATTAGTCTTGCTTTGGCTCTTTTAATAAACAGAGGGGTAATTTTAAGGAGAAAAACTCTATTTCAATAGAGGTTATTAAAACTGAAATGTTTTATTTCCCTTCCACCAGGCCACTTGTTACAGTTTGTCTCCTCCAGGTCACAAGCCCACCTCCTTCTGTGCCCAGGCCTCATAGTCCCTCTGATGGACAGCAAGGATCTCTTGGGTCTGAGAGAAACTTCTGACCCTCCTCAGCAGGAAGTCATTACAGAAGAATCCAACGTCCATTTTCCCTGAAAGAATTCAGAGCCAGGATCCTTGAGGTAATATAGTAGGCAGTTAGACAGACATGAGCAGAGCAAGGACGATGGGCAACTGGCACTACCAGATGTAACTAAGTCTTTCCATCTTTATGTATGTAAGACAAGGGGGCTCCCCAGAAGCAAGAGGGAACTAGGCTGCAGATGAAGCAGCCTGGGAGGCTGCCCTAAGACCAGTAGGGTCCCTTGAGGTACTAATAGCCATACCCCCCAGAGAACTAAATCATGTTTGGCAGACCACCACCCCTCCTTTCCTGCTTACGGGAAGAGGAGCTTGCCCAGTTGTCTACCCATAATTTGATTAAGTCCTTACAGGCACTCCAGAAATGTTCCACATCTGTCCCCCAGCTGGTGCAGGCAGTACACAAAGAAGACCAGAAGCAGTCACCCGTGGCTTATCCCATCTACGTTCCAAGGGACCAGGTCTGGATGAAGGGCCATGACCCCGGTAGCCTCAAGCCCTGCTGGGAATGCCTGTTACCCCAACCACAGTCAAGATTGGAGGAAAGAGGCATTGGATTCACCATACCCAAATCACCATAGGTGGGACAGTCATTGGAAGAAACACCACTGTGGGAGCCCCACATATACAGGGGCTTCCAGATGGACTATGCCTTTGGGAACACCGATCAGCGGCCATCATTTTAAAGAATGTATGAGGGACAGGGACTTGTGTCTTTCTACCAACTACCCTCTAATCTCCTCCTCATATGCCGAAGTTTGTGACACCACCATCCTGCTACCTAGAAACTATTCAGGGCAAATTCCTCCTCAATTTCATATCTTAGAGGAGGATGCTGAATCAAGGATTTGATTCCAGTAAAGACCAGTAGGGAATGTAAAGGTCAACTTGCCCCAGCTTGTTTTCAGCTCAGTAGGACTTACTGCTACTGCTAGAGATAAGGAAATAGTCATGCTCCAATCAAAACTTATGAGTCTGTATCCTGTGTTGAGAAATACAGCAACAAACTTTGTGCATAACCTTTTGTGGTTTTTGAGAATAAAAGCAGGCTTCTGCATTTGGTCAGGGCTGCAGTGTCAGTCTTCGCTTCAGCAGGGTACTGGCACTTTTTTTTCCAATAAGGATATACAAATTCCAATAAGCATGTGAAAATATATTCTATATCAATAGTCATTAGGGAAATTCCAATCAAACCACAATGTGATCCCAATTCACACCCACTAGAATTACTAAATAAAAAGATAAATAATAACAAGTGTTGATGAGGATGTGGAGAAAGTGGAATCCTCATATACTGTTGATAGAGATATAATATGTATCAGCCAGTTTGGAAAACAGTTCAGCAGTTTCTTAAATTTTTAAACATGCACATACTTTACAACCCAGTGAATATCATTGGTAAATACCATTCCTGGGTATTTTCACAAGATAAATGAAGGAATATGACCACTTAAAAATAAAAACATGAACGTTCATTGCAGCATTATTCATAATAGAAAAAGGTAAAAACAACCCAAATTTCCATCAACTGATGAATGAATAAATAAAATGCAGAATATCTGCACAATAGAATATTATTAAGCCACAAAAAGGAATAAAGTAATACTATGTTACAACATGATGACGCCTGAAAACATACTAAGTTAAGAAGCCAGCCAGCATGGATCACATATTATTTTTAATCTCCAGAATGGGCAAATCTTTAGAGGCAGAAAGTAGATAAATAATTGCCTAGCCATTGATTGGATTAAAAGTTGTCTAAAGGGTATAGAGTTTATTTTTGTGGTGATAAAAGTACAAAATTCATTGTAATGGTTGATGGACAAATCTGTATATATTAAATCCAATGATAGTACACTTAAAATGTGTCAATTATATGATATAGGGAACATCCTATCTAATAAAAGAGTAATATGCAAATTAGGTGTCACTCCATCACAAAGATGGCCACTCCCATGGCCACAAGATGGCAGCACCATAGCCACAAGATGGTGGTGCCCAGTCTGGCTCAGCTCCACCACTGAAGTGGTAAGGCCTGTTAGCCAGGCAGGTGGCAAGAGAGGTGGGGGGCCCAAGGGTCAGAACAGGCAATCATAGTGATCTGGGGTTCCCCTGCCCAGGCCAGAGGCCTTCACCAGAGGCCCCAGGCATGGGCAAGGGCTGACCTGGTGATAGGAAGATGCAGGGGCAGAGCCAGTGATCAGAGGGGTATGAGGGTGCACTACCCAGGCATAAGGTCTTGGCCAAAGGCCTCAGGCCTGGAGAGGGGCAAGACTGGAAAACACAAGGGCCTGGGCTCCTCAGAGCCAGCAATTGAAGGGGCAGGGGAGGAGCCTGCAATCACAGGGGTCTGGGCATCTGTGGAGCCAGCAAAGAAGGGGTCTGGAGGTCTCTTGCCCAGGCCTGTAGCCTTGGCCAGAGGCTGCATTGGGGCAGTGGTGGAGCCCATGATCTCAGGGCCTGGGCAGGGGCAAAGCCAGCAATCGGAGGGGCTTGGGGGTCTTCTGCCCATGCCTGCAGCCTTGGCCAGAGGTTACAGGCCTGGGTAGGGGTAGAGCTGGGATTAGAGGGGAAGGGATGGAGCTGGTGATCAGAGTGAACTACAGAGGAAACACCTTTTCTTACCACTCATTGGCTAAGCTCCTTTTATGCCATTGGTAATATTCTTAGTAACTTGGGTAATAAGCATCCCTAAAGGTGATCTAGGGTTTTTCCACCACACTACTGGAGAAAAAGAAATGAAGGTCCACTGCTAGAGGGCTAAGAAATGTCATATCCTGCCCTAGCTGGTTTGGCTCAGTGCATAATGCCTCAGCCTGCTGACTGCAGGGTCTGGGTTCAATTCTGACCAAGGGCATGTACCTAGGTTGCAGGCTCTTCCCTGGCCTGGGTCCAGGTCAGGGCATATGCAGGAGGCAACCAACCAAAGTGTTCCTCTCACTTTGATGTTTCTCTCTGTTTTTCCCTTCTCTTCCACATTCTCTAAAAATCAATGGAAACACATCCTCAGGTGAGGATAAAAAAAGAAAGAAAGAAAGAAAGAAATGTCATATCCTGTGAAAGATACATCTTGAAAATGCCTAAAGAAAGTTGTCATTTATTCATGGTGAAGGGACTGGAGTCTGTTGATGAAAACACCTTGGTGACTGCGGTGACTGGCAGTGGCTGCAGCAGCGGGGTGATCGGGATGGTGGCTTCCCCTGATTAGCCTGGTCACCTCCCACAAAAGGAGGCAAGACTGCGGCTTAGGCCTGTTCCCCAAGGGGAGCAGGGAGCAGGCCTAAGCTGTCAGTAGGACACATCCTGAGGGCTCCCAGTATGTGAGAGGGGTCAGGCTGGTCTGAGGAACCTCCCCCCCCCAGTGCACAAATTTTGTGCACCGTGCCCCTAGTCTAAATATTTAAAAGGCTATGTTAAGTGCCCCTTCACCATCTGACTGGCCGCTGTAGTGCACACTGACCACAAAGGGGCAGATGTTCAACACAGGAGCTGCCATGATGCACACTGGCCATTTACAGAGAAATGGCAGCCAACACAGCAACACTCACTTTCACCCGACACTCACCATCACCCCAGAGTGACAGCCCACCAAATCGCAGCTGACACTACCATGGCACAAAATGTGGCCCACAGCCAGCCCAGCCCAGCTTGAAAAAGGTCTCTGTGGGCAAAGGGTAATGATGTCATGTAACAACATCTGGCTTCATATCTCTAGCATTGACCAACCTCCTTGCAGTTTCTTCAGTCCAGGAACACAACTTGCTTATAGCCAGGTGGAAACATTTCACATTTTAGCCAAACGTCTGTGAAGTGTTTTCCCATACCTCATCTCATTTGATCCTCACAGAAGTCCTGGAGTAGGTAGATAGGAGTCTTGGTAGAATCCTATTTTCTTTTCATTAACTGGAAAATGGAGATTTAGAAAGTTTAGAAACTTGACCCGGCTGAAAAGAAGTAAGAAATGGTGGACCTTGAAAATGATTTCAGGCTTTCTCACTGCACAAAATATAGTCAAACACTGCTGCAGTTAAATATTTTACCCTTTGCTCTCATTAAGTGATCTACAATAATAATCTGCTTCATGTTGATATTTACTGCTGTGTTACTGACAATTATCTGAAAGAGAAGTTAGGGTGCTTCACTGGGATGGGAAAAGTTTAGCTAAATCAGAAAGCAAGTCTAATTAAGCAAGTTTATTCGATATATATAAAAGGCTAAGTTGACTCGCTAATGTGTGATACATGTAAAGCTCTCGCTGGTGGCAATCACACGTGTGTGTTTCCATCTGCCATTGTCAATCATGAATTTGGTTGACACTTCTATTATAGAGAAAGGATGAATAGCAATATTAAAATATTGCTTCTAATTAATTACCTTTCAATGTGCATGAATTTGTGCACTGGGATACTAGTACCTCAGTAAAGCTATTTTGAATTTAAAAATAGAAGTAAACAAACAAGAAGTCTAATGAACAAAATAAACTGGTGAAAAA
>PVJC01013438.1:0-23050 GCA_004026665.1 Murina feae | reverse complement strand
ATTCCTACTTAATTCTCTTTAATATAATCAAGAAATAACTCTGATGCTAACCTCCTCCTTTGGCAACAATTCTCAGCACCTAAAATAGCGCCACTGTGGTGGAGATGCCTTAATAATGGCACTGTCAAGTACTTGTCACAATTTTAGCAGGCTGGCTTTTATATTGCTTTTTAAAAAAATTATTCCTCCACTCTCTACTCATATCATCCACATTGGAAAGAAAAAGAGGTCAAATCAAAATTACAAGTTTAAAAATATTCTTTGGTCACGTCAACATAGGTGGCAAGAAAGAACTGAATATATGGACTGTGCAAATACCACTTAGAATACAACATATCTACTATGGTGTGAACTACATCACATCAAAGATTCTAGCAACATAGAGAGGTGAGGGTATTGAGAAGAGTAGTGGCTTGGTTAAAAATATCTAGACAGAAGCAATACTGTGACCTAAATACTCTGTTATCACAGAGCTAGAAGTACTCTTTTTTGAACATATATAACTACACTAGAGGCACAGTGCATGAAAATTCATGCACTGGAGGAGGGGAGACCCTCAGCCCAGCCTGCCCCCTCTCACAGTCCGGGAGCCCTCAGAGGTGGGAGGCTATCCAGTGATCACGCCCCCATCACATCTCTGCTGCTAACACTACAAGCAGTGCAAACCTCGGCCAGCCCTGGATGGCTGGACAGCTGCCTTTCAAGGCTTGCCTATGCTTCGGGCCCGTCCTGGGTGGCTGGGGGGTTGAGGGGACTGGGGGACTCCAGAGGCAGGCGCTCAGAGTGGCTGGACCCACCTGGGGATAGGCCTTGCCGTGTTGCACACCTGCCACCCTGGTGGGTCTTAAAGGACTGGGTACCACCTTCTTGTGGCTGGGGGCACCTCCATCTTTGAGGGTGTGGCAGTCAATTAGCATATTGGCTGTGGGTGCCACCACCTTTGTGAGGGCATGATGGTCAATTAGCATATTCCTTCTTTATTATATAGAACTAGAGGCCTGGTGCACAAAATTCGTGCATGGAGTGGGGTTGGGGGGTGGGGGTGGTGTCCCTCAGCCCAACCTGCACCCTTTCCAATCCGGGACCCCTTGAGGGATGTCCGACTGCCCGTTTAGGCCCGATCCCCCATGGGATCGGGCCTAAACGGGCAGTCGGACATCCCTTTCACAATCCAGGACTGCTGGCTCCCAACCTCTCACTTGCCGAGTGCCCCTAACCACTCCCCTGTGAGCCTAACTGCTCCTGTGCCAGCCTGATTGCCTCTAACTGCCCTCCCCCTGCCAGGATGGTCTCCCCAACTGTCCACCACTGCAGGCCTGGGTCGCCCCCTCAACTGCCCTACTCTACCAGCCTGGTCCCTCCCCCACTGTCCTCCCCTGCAGGTCTGAGTCCCCAACTGCCCTACTCTGCAAGCCTGGATCCCTCCCAACTGTCCTCCCCTGAAGGCCTGGGTCCCCCCCAACTGTCTTCCCCTGCAGGCCTGGATTCCCCCCAACTTTCCTCCTCTGCCAGCCTGGTCCCTCCCCAACTGTCCTCCCCTGCAGGCCTGGGTCCCTCCCAACTGCCCTCCCCTGCAGGCCTGGGTCTCCCCCAACTTCCCTCCTTGCTGGCCATCTTGCGGTGACCATCTTTGAGCACATGGGGGAAGCCATCTTTGAGCACATGGGGCAAGCCATCTTGTGATGGCCAATTTGCATATTACTCTTTTATTACATAGGATTACTGGAGAGCTGGAGGCCAGACAATATCAGTAAGGCCAGATGTGACTTGAGGGGGCAGAGATGATGGAGGGAAAGATAAAATGGCTATATAGCCTGCCCAGTAATTGTTGACAGTATTATAGATGTCCCCCATTTTCCCCAACTTTGCACCCCTCCACACAGTCACTGTCCTACCTCAGACCCTTATCACACTATTGTCTGTGTCCATGAGTTATGCATATATGTATATAAGTTCTTTGGTTAATCTCTTCTAGCCCCCTACACCCTTTCCCTCTAAGATTCATCAGTTTGTTCCATGCACCCATGCCTCTGGACCTATTTTGTTAGTGAATTTATTTTGCTCATTATACTCTACATATAAGTGAGATCATGTGATATTTGTCTTTCTCTGACTGCCTTATTTCACTTAGCATAATACTCTTAAAGGTCATGCACTTATCTACATAACTATGGCCTGGGGAAGAGATGTGATTGGCCCCACATCACATAGCTAGTAGAGAAGAGAGTGAAGACTGGAACTCAGGTTTTTAAATCCCAATCTAGCTCTCTTTCCATATACTGATTGCTGCATATCAACACTCATCAGTGTAAAAGACTGGAATACTAGGCCAAAACTTTTGATTGAAACGGCCAACCCCCACCTCTATCACTACTCAGAACCAGGAGTGTTTCATCAACAATAGTACTTTTTCCCTAGCCAGTTTCTCAGTGGTTAGAGTGTTGGCCCTTGGACTGAAGGATTGTGGGTATGATTCCAGTCAAGGGTGCATACCTTGGTTGCAGGCTTCACCCCCGGCCCAGAAGGAGCACTTGCCTCCTGGAAACCAACTGATATGTCTCTCTCATATGGATGCTTCTCTGTGTGTCTCTCCCCCTCCCTTCCACTCTCTCTAAAAAAGAAAATCAATGGGGAAAATATTCTCTGGTGAGGATTAACAAAGAATAAAAATAAATAAAACTCTTAAGAGGATAATTTACTTAAGAAATATCCAGTAACCAGGCTACATTTAGTGTTTTCTTTTCTGAAGGATAATATATTTGATGTATTCCATACGCCCTCTTCTAAAATACAAAATCTACCTCAGTGTGAGAAATCTTGGTATACACTACATATGGCAAGGGAGTTTGCAAACTGTCTCCTTTCATAGTGCCCAGCCTGGCTTCCCATCTTTGCTTTTTTCCCAATTTCATGTCCAAGCCAATCTTCTTAAAGCCTGTCTCCTGAAATCAAATATGTGGAAGGTTGCAGGGGGTGGGGAGAGGGTGGAACTTTTGGCAAAACAAACATCACCTTTCCAGCCTTGATTTTCTCAAGGGAAGGTCAATGGTAAATGACCCCCCTCTTGGGGCTTAATTTATAGCTACGTGGCATTTTCTATTGAACTCAACCTTGACTGACAGGGTCATAACACTAGGAGGAGATAGGGGGTGGCTCTTGGAGGCCAGAGACTATAAGTAAGGCCAGATGTGACTAGAGGGGGCAGAGATGAGGGAGGGAAAGATAAAATGGCTACATAGGCCCAGTAAAGACCTTGGAAAAAGCATTCAACATTTCCAAGGTTAAATCCAACTTGCTTTCCTGTGTTTCCTGCAATTGCTTTTGTGCTTGCAGCACACAGTTATTTAGTATAGCAAGATAGATGGGACAATTCTTCCCTGGAATACTTAGCAGTGGTTCAAATATTCTTTGTGTTATCATTTTCCTATTCCACCATCTATGGTTCAAAACATTTCTTAAATCTCCTGTAGCTTTCAAGGCTATAGGTATTTGGGGAATCAGCTCAAACCTCTTTTTTTTCTTTTGGTTTTGTTTTGTTATTCTGAGACCTAAAATTCCTGGTGCTATTAGTTAGTAATAGAAGGATATAGACAGAAACACAAAATAAATTCATCCAATTAAAAATTGGCCTAACAAAGCTAACATAAATAATACTAAAGGCTACAGTTATCCCTTAGGTATTTATTTTGAGGCAATAGAGAATCTTTGATGGCACAGGTCCTGGATATGGACAAAACTGAGACTAGAGATGCCAATAAGTGAAGCATGAAAATAGATGGTGTAAGGACCAGATGTATGCCTGTGTACGATAACAAAAAGCTGGAAATCAATTGTTAAAGTTCTGCATCACCAACAGATGCACCATGCTCTGTACTTTACAGAAATGAATTTATGGCTAGACCATGTATCTACTGAGTCAGCAAGTGAACCAGAAATTTGAATTCCAGTGTTGATGAATCCATGATCTTTAAGCATAAAGCTCAATGTGTGACTTGATTATAGAAATTGGTAGTTTGGTAATTTTGTCAACATACCACAACTACTGCAGCTGCCAAGAAATCAAAAGAACCTCAGCTGAGAGTTAACAAACATCCTAATACAACCCTGTTTTCCCTGACCTCCTAGAAGTCTATTATAGCCCATGGGAGTATTCAGGACCCTACAAACTATTCCTAATTACATTAGCAACTTCTTATTGAGTTGAGAAACAAATTAGGACTCCTTCCTATTGGTGATGGTTAGCTTCTTGACTACACAAACCACAATATCTCAAAGGCAAGAAATCAGTCTTCTATATCGACAAAACATAAGCCCTGAAAAGACTAAGGGCTCCCAAAGCACGTCCAAACAATATGAGAACAGAAAGAGATGAGAGCCTTGTATGCAGATTATTTGTCAATTAGTGTAAGCCAATCAGTCAAATGGTACACATGAGAACAAAAGCAGCAGTAAATTTGATAAAATCAACTGTGCTGTTTTAAACAGAGAAGGCGAAACTGCTTGTTCTGGTTTATCTGGTTAGAGCAAGATTAAGGTGACTAGACGTCCCGCTTTTGGCGGGACAGTCCTGATTTTTAACAGTTTGTGTCGCATACTGCGGCATTTTAAAAAAGTCCCGATTACTCTTTGTAATATTTTAAGTAAGAATTCAAAAAAAGAAAAAAGAAAGAAAGAAAAAAAAAACCACCTCCCCGGTCAATGGTGTACCACTTTAAATCTGGTCACCTTAAGCAAGATGCAAGACAGAAACCAAATGATGGCCTGGATTTCATGGTAAAACATTTAATAACAAATAGTCTTGACTTTATTTTCTCCTTTCTGCCTTGAACCACATTTAGCCAAAGACAGGCTAAACCAAACCTGATTTGAGCAAGTCGAAACCATTGTAACACATGTGCCTTCAGCTTGCATAAAGAAAGATCATATTCCTAGGTAAGAATACCCACCAGTAATTAAAGTGACTGACAGATGTTAACATTAGAGTTGTCATCACTAAAATTGGGAAATGGGCTGGGATCCAAAATTTTGAGCTTGGCACCAATTTTCAGCATACTCAGAATCTATTTTGTAATTAGTAAGTTTGTCCCTGCACCCCTAAATATAGTTATTTAATGCCTTTATTGTAACCACACAACAATGTTTAATTTGTGGGGTACCCCATACATACCAATCTTACCTGTGAGGTTTGGGTAGTTAAATCTCAGTCATTCAGCATCTTCTGATAACAGCATTTTCTAGTGTGCTATGCAGAATATATATGTATATATATATATTCATATATATATATATATACACACACACACACACACACACACACACACTAAAGGCCCGGTGCACAAAAATTTGTGCACTTGGGGCAGGGGGGGTCCCTCAGCCCTGCCTGAGCCCTCTTGCAGTCTCGGAACTCTTGGGGGATGTCCACCTGCCTACTTAGACCTGCTCTCAGGGCGATTGGGCCTAAGCTGGCAGTCAGACATCCCTCTGGCAGGCTGTGAGCCCTCAGAGGATGTCCACTTGCCAGCAGGGAGCAGGCCTAAGCTGCAGTCGGACATCCTTAGTGCTGCTGAGGAGGCGAGAGAGGCTCCCACCACCACCGCTGTACTGGCAGCCATCAGCCTGGCTTGTGGCTGAGCAGAGCTCCCCCTGTGGGAGTGCACTGACCACCAAGGGCAGCTCCTGCATTGAGCACCTGCCCCCTGGTAGTCAGTGTGTGTCATAGTGACCAGTCATTCCCAGTGGTTCTGCTGTTAGGGTCAATTTGCATATTACCCTTTTATTATATAGGATAGAGGCCTGGTGCATGGATGGGGCTGGCTGGTTTGCCATGAAGGGTGTCCTGGATAAGGGTGGGGGTCCCACTGGGGTGTCTGGCCAGCCTGAATGAGTGGCTGAGGGCTGTTTTCAGGCTGGCCACAGCCCCTTCAGGGAGGGGGTCCCTCTGGGGTGCCTGGCCAGCCTGGGTGAGTGGCTGATCACTGTTTGCAGGCTGGCCAAGGCCCCCAGCCACCCAAGCTCCCAGCGAGGCTGGCTGGAAGCAGGTATCTGGGATTTAATTATCTTCTATAATTAAAACTTTGTTGCCTTGAGCAGAGGCCACAGCTGGCCAAGGCAGGCAGGAACCTTAGTTTCCTCCATCGCTGGGCAAGCCTCCTGCTTGTTCCAGCTCCATGGCTGCCGGCCGACATCTTGGCTGGGTTAATTTGCATATAGTCTCTCTGATTAGCTGGTGGGCATGGCTTAGGTGTAGCAGAATGACACCAATTTACATATTATTTTTATTAGAATATATATATATATCATAGTGTATATATTCCATTATATATTATACTAGAGGCCTGGTGCACAAAAATTTGTGCACTCAGGGGGTCCCTCAGCCCAGTCTGTGCCTTCTCGCAGTCTGGGACCCTTCAGGGGATGTCCACCTGCTGGTTTACACCTGCTCCCCAGGGGATCAGTCCTAAGCTGGCAGTCAGACATCCCTCTGGCAGCCCAACAGTCCTCGGGGGATATCCACTTGCCAGTGGGGAGCAGGCCTAAGCTGCAGTTGGACTTCCTTAGCACTGTTGAGGTGGCAGGAGAATCTCCCACCACTACTGCTGTACTGGCAGCCATCAGCCTGGCTTGTGGCTGAGCAGAGCTCCACCTATGGGAGTGCACTGACCATCAGGGGAAGCTCCTGCATTTAGCATCTGGCCCCTGGTGGTCAGTGTGTGTCATAGTGACCAGTCATTCCCAGTCGTTCTGCTATTAGGGTCACTTTGTATATTACCCTTTTATTATATAGGATATATATATATATATATATATATATATATATATATACACACACATACACACACTAGGGGCCTGGTGCACAAAAATTTGTGCACTCGAGGGCATCCCTCAGCCCGGCCTGTGCCCTCTCGCAGTATGGGACCCCTTGGGGAATGTCCACCTGCTGGCATGCCTGGCCAGCCTTGGTGAGAGGCTGATGGCTGTTTGCAGGCTGGCCAAGCCCCCCAGTGGAGACCCTCACCCCATGGGGGTGTGGCCAGTTTGGGTGAGGGACTGAGGGCCATTTTCAGCATGCCCACATACCCTTCAGAGTTCAGGTCCCTACTGGGGTGCCTAGGCAACCTTAGTGAGGGACTGTAGGCCATTTTCAGGCTACCCACAGTCCCTTCAAGGTTTGGGTCCCTACTGGGGTACTTGGACAGCCTGAGTGAGGGGCTGAGGGCCATTCTCAGGCTGGCCACAGCTACCATTGACCTAATGTCCCAGTGAGGCTGGCTGGAATCAGGTTTGTAGGGTTTATTTATCTTCTATAATTGAAACTTTGTTGCTTTGAGTGGAGGCCTAGGCAGGGAACAAAGCCTCCTATTTGCTTCAGCTCCATGGCTTCTATAATTGAAACTATGTTGCCTTGAGCACAGGCCCAGCCGGCTGAGACAAGCAGTTTCCTCCAAACAGAAGCCTCCTGTTTGCTCTAGCTCCATGGCTGCTGGCCGCCATCTTGGCTGGGTTAATTTGCATACAGTGGTTCTGATTAGCTGGTGGGTGTGGTTTGGCTGGTGGGCATGGCTTAGGTGTCTCAGAGTGATGGCTAATTTGCATATTACTCTTTTATTAGATTAGATATTTCATAAAAGGTGTTTGTGGTTAAATAATTCTGGAAGTAAATTACATGTGCTTCATTTCTGAAGGACTTCGCAGAACACTTAATATGCCAAAAAGCACCATGAATCTCTAAGAAAGGCATATATTTTGCAGCATTTTACTACCTTATTTGACCACAGAACCCCTTATGAGAAGCTTCTAGGTTCAGGGATGTAGAGACAGTTCTTAGAATACACTTTGGGAAATATTGCTTGAAAAGTCTCTCTTCAGTGACTTCCAAGTAAGTAAAGGATAGAAATCATCTGGGTAGAATATCCACTCCTTTGAAAGGTCCCTATCTCTTTGGATAGACAAAAAGAAAATGTCTGGGGCATTGAAAGCGGAGGGCCTCTCAGAACATCTCAGAAAATCTACCTTGACCATGTAAGAATCTACTTAAGTCAGTTCGTTGAATCAACAAACATTTTACTAGTAGATCATGCACAATGTATCAGGAGCTGAGCGTTAATAAAAAGTTAAGATTGCTTTAACTTTGCATAGTGGAGACAGTTTTCAAAGATAACATAACATGAACCAGGTGTTAAAACATAACTCCCAGGGGTTGGAGTAGACAGTGAGAGACATTTTAAAGAGAAGGAAAATATCAACAATGGCACTGATGCCTGACAAGACATTGTTTGGCTCCCTTGAGCACTGCTCTTTAGCATTTTTGTACATACACTATATCATACACTGGCATTTTGTAACTTGTTTCCCAAAGAAATGGTAGCCAATGTTAGAAGTCATTGGAGAGGGATTGTTGCTCTGTGTACACTGCTGTAGAATAAAAATCCACCCATCACTGGACTGGAGCTTGCTTACCTAGGAGGTGAAAGTGTCCCTTTATTTATTATTAGGAGTAGTCACAGAATGCCATGGTATGGTATATCTCCACAAAAATGTTGGAAATTCAATCTAAGAATGATGGAGATAAAAGGGAGAGAACTAATATAATATATACACTGAGTGGCCAGATTATTATGACCACCTGACGTTTGTAGGCAAATTAACTATAATTTCACGCTGAAGTTGCTAGAGGGCCAGATCATTCTAAACGACTGAATAGCACAACATACCTAAGTATCTTTGCTGATCAAGTTCATCCTATCATGTTGATGGCATATCCCAATGGAGATGGCTTCTTCCAACAAGAAAACGTGCCAGCCCTAGACGGTTTTGCTCAGTGGATAGAGCGTCAGCCTGCGGACTGAAGGGTACCAGGTTCGATTCTGGTCAAGGGCATGTAACTTGGTTGCGGGCACATCCCCAGTAGGGGGTTGCAGGAGGCAGTTGATGATGGTTCTCTCTCATCAATGTTTCTAACTATCTCTCTCCCTTCCTCTTCGTAAAAAATCAATAACATATATTTTTAAAAAAAGAAAAAAAGAAAGAAAATGTGCCATGCCATGATGCTTATATTGTGCATGAGTGGTTTCAAGAACATGAGGGAGACTTTACCTTGCTTAGGTGGCCCCCACAATCACCAGATCTCAATCCAATTGAGCATTTGTGGGACAAAGTTAAAAGAGCCATCAGGCAGCTGGTTCCACAACCATCAAATCTCACAGAACTGGACGATGCTATTCATCAGGCATGGTGTCAGATTCCTCGCATCACCTTTCAATATCTCGTGGAGTCAATGCCAAGAAGAATCGCCGAAGTATTGAAGGCAAAAGGTGGAAAGGTGGCCCAACAAATACTGATAGGGTGGTCATAACAATATGGCCACTCATCATATATATATATATATATATATATATATATATATATATATATATATATATATGAAAATGTCTGGAAATTTACACATTTATTTCATCTAATGATGAATTTATGCATACATATTTATATCATATGTCTTAATTTAAGGAGTACTTTCATATACATGATTTCCTTTAATCCTCATGAGAATCCTATGAGCATGGGTAAGGCAATTATGATTAGCCCCTTTGTTCAAACACTAATGGTATTTTATGAGTTAGAAAGTATGGACTGATAATAATCCACACTTGTCTTCTCTTATGGGGGACACACATTCTCTTTAGAGCCAACAGAACCAGCCACTGTTCCAATTGCCTTAGAATATTTTTTGTCATATATTTACAGCTCTCTGTGCTCAAGAGAATGGTGCATCTGTCTGAAGGAGACGCCTGACTGCATTCTTTCCCAGATATTAATATAGGTGGTACTTTAGTAGCATAACCAATGACATGAAGAACCTGATTTGGAAGAGAACAGATGGCAGCATCTTTCTTGGGCTAAGTTTAGGATCCTGATACAGTTTCTTTCTCACACAAACCATCAGTGGAACCTAAATAAAATAGCTATGTCACATGGACAAGGAAGAGAGAAAAAATGTGTAGTGTGAGGCAAAGACAATGAAACAGAGACTTCAGTGCCTCCCCAAGATTTGACTCTTTTCATAGAATACAAGGGTCACTTCAACTTCTTTTCAACAAACTGATGCTGAATACCAATGTGCGGATATCTCAGAAGAAATGAGTGAGGAAAGTCCATTTCCAGTCGCATGCATTGAACAACCAAGGTTGCATCATGTAGTAAAT
Organism: Murina feae; assembly: GCA_004026665.1. Taxonomy (NCBI): domain Eukaryota; kingdom Metazoa; phylum Chordata; class Mammalia; order Chiroptera; family Vespertilionidae; genus Murina; species Murina feae. Next base: position 12,851 of record PVJC01013438.1, on the reverse strand, counting down.
AAATTCATGTACATTATAATGTAGGACCTAGGTTATAATAAATCTTTTCTTAGAAGATAAGAAAGCTGAGGTTAAGTAACCATTTTACTTATGAAGAAATAAGCAAATTGAATTTTGAAGTCTCAGATTCCTGGTCCATTGATTTGTCTGCTGAAAAGACTTTCCTTGAAAATGAGACATAAAATATCAGATAGGAATTATGAGAGGTGGAGGAAGTCCCCCAACTAGAAATTATGCCTGAGGTATAAGATGATCATCCAAGGATTTAGAACAAATGAGAAGAAAAGTAGTCTGGGAAAAAAAAAAAAACCCTACCTGTTTTCCATCCAGAGTGTAGAGTTTTTTGACAACCCCAGTCTCTAGCTTGATGGCTTCAGTGATATCAGTGAGGACTTGCTCAAATGAGTGGGCTGTCTTCTTGTTCAGAAGCACACGCACAGCCTTCCGAGGTTTCACCCCACTTCGGATGATGGTCACCAGCTTGGGGCGAACAAAGTCTTTGTTCTCCCTGGCCTGGGCACTGTTGCTGCTAGCCAGGGATTGGGGGGCTTTCATGTTGGCAGATGTCTTCACATTGACAGACCAGTTGGGATTGACATTCTTGGTGTACTCCACCTTTTTAAAGAAGTTGTCTGAGGAGCAAACATAGCTTTCCCCTAAGGGAAGAAATAAGTGGTGATTAGTTTAATAGTGGGTATATAGACTATTCTAACCAAACTAATACACACTAATCTTGGAGTAGGACTTTTGGAGAAGTGGTAATAATAACCAACCTTAGGTATAATTCTTAATAGGGCTTTCTAACAACTTGGCTCATTCAAATTCAAGAGCAAGTAATCAGAAAAACATTATTCATTATAATGGCATACCTAGTTGAAAAATCCTATAAAACGAAGGTGTCCCCAGGGCAACGAACATACCTAAGCATAATCTAACAAGTAAGGTTCTTAAGCTTGATACAGTTTTATTAGAATTGAAATGTTTATTTCTAAGATGTTTTTAACATTTAGGGGCATTACCACAGTGTTTCTCACATGTATATCTTATTTAATGTTCCTGTACTATTTCTGGACTCATAGACCTGCTTCATTGTTGTATTATAAACCTAGGATAACTTTCAAAGTTATACATTTTTATTCCACACACACATACATACATACACACACAGAATATTCTTTGTGTCTGCAAGTCATAGCTCTTGCTTGAGAAATACTCTTCCTTGTTTTCACCACCCACACCCCATCTTTCTATCTTCCCAAATGCTGCACTGTGTAGTCAGGGCTGTCTTCACCAAGTGCTCACCCTTGGCTGCTGAAAGTAATGAGGTGAAGATGTGAGAATATATTATACTGCCTTATTTATGGATTGGCGGGATCTAGTGTAAATTTCACATGTACCTGAGGCTAGAGGAAATGACTAATACAGAGGAAGAAACACAGGGGTCAGAGGCAAAAGGAGGGATTAGTCACCTGGGACTAGAAACTGGAATTTCTGAAGAAAGGTAGACTCAGCCTGAGGGAAAGAGTATTGAAAACTGGTGAATTTGTTCAGTAAAACACATTTGCCTCAAGGTATATAGAAGTTCATCCAGAGGTCAAGCTGCAGAAAATCAGTGGCATTTGATCAGGCTTAACCTATCAATAATAACTATAAATAAACAAGTAATTAGGTAAATAAACCTACCAACTCTAGCCAGTGCAAGGGAAGCATTAAACACAATTATACTCTGATGACTCTTCTTCTTTTGGTTTCAGCAGGACAAGCATGCAGAGACATTCAGAAACACCAGGTTGATAATTCACTCCCTTTGCAAATATTGATCGCTTTGCTGTACCACCAAATTCTTTAAGCCACATTAATTAATAAATTACTCAGTTAATGCTGAGAGAAGATTGAGTCAGAATCTCTAGGGTACCTTTGAGGACATTTATCAGGGTGTGTGGAAGGGGAGAATAAGTGGCTTCCAACGTATGCACAGTGGCCTCCAACACATCTCCAAATCCCAGAAGCTGCTAGTGTTCACTCTTGCTTTGTATGCAAGCACAGGCGCGCACACACACACAATAGGGGGTTCAAAGACCACAGCCAAAAGAAACCCTAATTTCTCTGGCTCCCTAGTTGACTAATCCTGACCAAACCCAGTTATAGTCTATGGTCTTTAATTTGTGATTTAAAAGGATGAAAGGGGTGCTTCGCAATTCCCTCATATATTTACAGCCAATATCCCCTACATCCTAGAAACAGCCTATTGCCTTAACAATTTCACTGGCACATTCCAAGAGGCCACGGCCATTATGTCAGATGTTTTCCATAACTTGTCATAGACTTTAAAACTCTGTTAGACAACTGGTGGTGTAGAAATGCGTGAAGCTATATATTTATGATTTCACTCATCTACAGTCTCTTCTGGACAGTCAGCTGTGTAGCCCTATTAGGACTCTGTACGTTTTTTTGCTCCCATCTCTTAAACCTCTTAAGCCTCTGAACTATGAGTATGATTAAGCACCTCTAGATGCAAATGAGCATGGTGGCAGAGAGCTATGGTATCATATGGCACCCAAGAACTTTCCAAAGGTTCCGGCTCTCAGCCAAATCTACGTTAAGCACCTTCCAAAAGTATATTTCAGTCTCTCCACTCTCTCTCCTTTGGCCCCAATATGGAGTAATGGAAAAAGAGCAGGTGTTGTGATGTCAATCAGAACGAGGTCCCCAGTACTTCCTACTTGAGTATTGTTGGGCAAGTTACCTAATCTCCCTTGGTTTCAATTATTTGTCTGCAAAATGGGGATAATAACAATCCTTATCTCCTAAGGTTGTTCAGAGGTACAAGTCAGATGATGTATGCAAAGTGCTGAGCTAGACTCTGGTACATAGTAAGCACTTGATAAATTCTAGCTATACTAGTGACATCTGAGTCCCTTCTAAAGGTCTATAAGAATTTTTTTTTCTTTTTTCCATCCCAAATAAGCTTTTTTTTTCGATTCCAAATAAGCTTTACCATAACAAAGCTGTTATGGTAATTAAATATTAAAGAAATAGGTGCCCACCACTGAGGACTCTCTAATTCTACTACTGGAAAGACATCAAATGTGATATTTCTCTAGATCCAGGCTTCCTTGTTTTGATTTTGCAAATGTCTGCAACATCTGCTGCCAGAGTTCAGTGTTTCCTTTATATACAGTTGCCTGGCACTTGGAGTTGGGTGAGATGTGTTGTACCTTTACACAGCTGGGTTCCCATTCTACCACAGCTTTCAAGGGCCATTTCCTGCCCATTGGGAACCAAAAGGAAAGCTAGCTTCAGAGAGCAAGCAAGGTGACAATTTACTGGAGTTGTCAAAGTGCTTTAGTATGAGGGATTAAGGAAATAAAGTCATGGAAGTACAGCTGAAAAGGCAGGAAGGGAATAAGATGTGGGTTCAAGATGATCTAATGTCTACCTCCCTCCACTTTCAGGATGGCTCCATTTTCAAAAACATTAAACATTTTCTCAGTGTGAAATACTTCTTTCTGCCTGGGCTTTATCCTTTATTCTTGGGCTTCATTACTCAAGAAGACACATATCAAATGATATTTCATGGTATTATCATACCTACTAATGATGCATCTCTCCCAGTTATTCTATGATCCTCCTCTTTGGCAATGTGCTTGCTTTGGTAGTCAGAGGATAAATTAGTGAGAAGATGTTCTCATCTCATTGGAATAAATGAACTATGGCAAAGAAACTGAATCATAGCTAGGGTCACCATACAGCTCAGATTTTCTAAAAAGACTATCTCAATTTTAAATACTCTGTCCCCTGTTCTGCATAATAGTGCTCGAAATCTATACCCCTAAAATTGTTCTGGACACCCACATACAAGAAACTGGGGAAAGATTTGGGCAAGATAAGAGGGAAGGAGAAATATTCAACAATGAACACTAAGCAAGACAAAAGAAAATGTCATTCATGGACTGCCTTTGTTGGGAATACAGCTAACAAGGGCCATTTTCTATATGACTTTGCTAAGACTCTTGGTGTAACCAAGGATATGTGGGAAAGCTGACATCAATAACCTGACTTAGATCCCAAATTTTCCCCTTTCTACTTTCAGTATGTAGAAGTAGATAGTAGACTAGAGGCATTAGACAAAGGAGTGCCACAAGGCCAGAGTGATTATTAAATGATTGCTTTTTTATTTAATTTTAGCTATATATTTAATAAGGTGTCAATGAAAAATTATAGTATGTTCTATGCTCCATTATTCCTTTAATCTACAAAGCAAAAAAAACTAAAGCAAGGAGTTCTGCATTCCTATGAACTCCCACCACTGTAGTTAACTGTAGGGGACCATCAAGATAACCTAATCCAGTATGTCCCAAGTCTAAGTGCTCATAAGAATCACCTGGGGAGATTTGTAAAACCTTACACTCTGGAGTCCAAGCCCTGGGGCTTTTAACACAATAGATCTAGGATGTGGGCCAGGAATTTATATTTTTCTAAAGCTCTAAAAAATTCTTAAAGACAGCCATTCCAACCCCTCACTAACATCATCATCATCATTACTGTTTTTACATCATTAACAATAATGGTACCTTGTAGCTATAGTTTTACTTTGTCATTGTGTTTTCATACCCATTATCTGTTTTTATTCTCATAACCACTATAATAGATATAGAAGTTAGGTGTTACTAGTTTCATTTTACAGATAAGTATATTATACTAGAGGCCCGGTGCATGAAAATTCGTGCACTGAGGGTGGCGGGGGAGAAAGGAGGTCCCTCAGCCTAGCCTGCACCTTCTTGCAGTCCAGGATTCCGGGGGATGTGTGACTGAGGAGCGGGCCTAAGTCATTAGTCTGACATCCTCAGTGCTGCTGTGGACATGGGAGAGGCTCTCCACCGCTGCTGTGTTGACCAGCCATGAACTGGCTTCTGCCTGAGCAGCGCTTCCCCTGTGGAAGCACACTGACCTCCAGGGGGCAGCTCCTGTGTTGAGCATATGCCCCCTGGTGGTCAGTGCGCATCATAGTGACCAGTCATTCCACCTTTAGGGTCAATTTGCATATTTCCCTTTTATTATATAGGCTAGTCACACTCTACATAGTCCTGTAATTCACCAGGGAGTATTACCATTGCACCCAGGACTGGTAAATGAGAGGAGTTCAATATAGCAAGACTCAAAAGGATCAAAAGAAAAGGAAGCTACAGCCTTCAAAATTACATGTATGCTTATTACAATAAGTATATTATAGTAAGTATACTATAAAATGTGGAATATTCCTCAATAAAAAATGGAATATACATATATTCATGGAATATTCCTCAATAAAAATGAAGTGTTGAAACATGGTATAGTATGGATAAGCCTTGTCAACAGTTTTCTAAGTGAAAGAAGCCAGTCTTCAGGAAGCACAAAGCATATGATTCAATTTATATAAAATGTCCAGAACTGGAAAATTTGTAGAGATATAAAGTAGCTTCATTGTTGCTTAGGGCTGGAGAGGACAAGGGAAATAGTCAGTGGCAGCTAATTGTTACGCAGCTTCTTTTTTAAAATATATTTTTATTGTTGATAATATTACAGATATCTCCCATTACATGGTTTCTTTTCAGGGTGATGAAAATTGTCAAAATTAGATTACAATGATGGTTGTAACACTTGGTAAATTTTCTAAAAACCATTGAATTACACACATAAATGGGTGAAATTTATGGTATGGAAATTGTATCTTAGCAAAGTTGTTTTTTTAAGACAAGTTATTTTAAAGAGAAATTAGTCATAATGATAATGAGGACAAACTAACCAGCCATAAAGTAGGATGACTCAAACAGCAATTGCTACCCTTTATTCAGTGCTACTATGTGCCAGGCAGAAAACTAAACTCTTAATAGCCATTGTCTTATTTAATTGTCAAAGCACTTATTCCCACTTTGCAGGTGAATAACTGAGGCTCAGGCCATCAAAATGGTTTCTCCAAGGTCGCAAGCTAGCAGTTAACAGATATTGGATTTGAAACAAATCTGAATCCAAATATTTCTGTTGCCATTATTATCTTCTGCCTCTAAGACTATAATCCAATGCCCCCGATTCTTCACCCAGGGATCTTTCTAAGCATTTTCAATTTGAAATTTCATAGGAAACCATGCATATGATTTTTTAAAACTTTCATTCAACTTCTTCCAAAAGTTACCAAAATGAGAGACTTCTGCCCTATATTCCTATATGGGGAGTTACAAAGGACGAAAAGGGAGGACAAATGCCCCTTTTATTTGCCCTTCTTATGGCAATGCCCCTTCTTTTCTTGCTCTAGTAGTGGGAAAACTGGTCACATTTATCAACATTATCCCAGAGATATCCCATAATTTCCTTGACTAAGTGGGCAGTACTCAGGGGAGGGGGGTGGCAGCAAGGAGAGCCACTGCAGCTTGTGGTCGTAGACGACATGAATAAATGCAACTGAGACATATTCATACTCTACATAGTCCAGTAATTCACCAGGGAGTGCTATCACTGCACCCAGGAGTGGTAAAAGAGAGGAGTCCAATCTAGCAAGACTTAAAAGGATCAAAAGAAAATGAAGCTCTAGTCTTCAAAATTACATGTATTATCTATACTGAACTGAGATTATAACATATATATATATATATATATATATATATATATATATTTATATATATATAAATTTTGGGGTGGGGAATCAAAGACCAACGTCTTATACTTGAGCAAGACATGTTAAAAATAGATTTTTTTGGGGGGGGTGGAAATCTGTGCATGACAACTTCATTTTATCAAACACAAGACCATTCTAATTCTTGCTTTAAATACAATGTCACTTGGCTGAGTAGTCTGTAGTAGTGTCTATTATGGTCTTTAAAAGATCACAGCTAGTGAAATGGAGGACATATTGGGTGATTTGGGTTGCTTTGTGAAAATTATTACAGAATAAAACCCTCCAATTTGACTCAAATGTATATTTTACAGTGACAAAAGACAAACATTTTATTGATTATGCTGTTGGACAGCTCCCGTGATGTAGCTTGAAGCCCTTCTTCCAGTTTGCCCTGATTCTCCCTTATTTTAATTTATACACTAGGATGGCTAATCCTTCAATGCTCAGGAAAAGCCTAGGATTAATCTCTACATGGCCATTTAGCACATTATCAAATAATCTAAGCCTCCTCAGCATTGTTTTCCAAGGTCAGTTAGTTATGTAGAAAAACCTTAGACTTGAACCCCAATAAGACCTAAATCTAGTAGACATATGGACACTGTATCTTATAAGTAACTGGCCCTAAATTACTTGTCCTTACTTTGGAAAAAGCAGCTACTTGCAAGAATGTGATCTCATACAAGAAAAGCCCTCATGTTCCTTTGTCTAGGAACACAAGAAACCTAGAAGCAGCGAAGTGGAGGCGGAGCACTCTCACACCAAGTCATTGAATGTGCTGTTTCTGCTTCCTTGTTGGATGCTTCATAATTGATTTCCCTAGGGATCTGCCTGGTCTAAATACACCTTTGCTCAGGGAATGGAGGGAATGAGGAGTGAAGGCTGGAGAGTGGGAGAGAGGTCTTTGTGCAGGGGCATTTTTATTATCACCACTTCTTGAGGCTGTCCTTGAAAGCATTGTGTTCAGGTTAAACAGATCACATATGTTATATCAAATTAAAAGTGGGGGTAGGAAGGCATCCTCAATATAATTTATTTGATAAAGTAGAATGCACCTCAAGATCTATTTTCTAAATGACTACCAAAAAATACTTTATGAATGAGCAAGTTTTGGTAAGAACTCAGCCCCTGTTTTGGGGTGTGTACACAGGTTGTCAGGATTTTCAGCAATCTAGTCATATAACTCAATTGCAAAACCAAAATGTAGAGAGGATTTAAAAGGGTCTAGGTACAGTTAGTCAGTTCCTATTCTAGTAGGAATAGTCCTTATTAAAATACCAGGAATACCTACAGCTTTCTTTTATATTTCTCTCAATGACCTCAGCCTTAGGGACACACCCTGAAATGGGCTTTTTAGAAGCAACAGCTGAGCAATCACCACTTACCTAAAAGCATAATCCTTTGTGAACATATTCAAGAAGTCCTACTTTTAAGATGCATATTTCCAGAGTTGCAATTCACAAGTAGTCTCTTAGCAGTTCAAAGGACATTTGAGTGTATTTTCTTTATGTTAACCTAAACTTATTTTGTTATTTAACACTCTTAATGATTTCATTGTCTGCCTTGATAGTATAGAGTTAGATATTAAGATCTAGAGTAAATGACACATAATTCAGGCTTTCCTTTGTAAACCTCATGGATAAGCACAATGTATTATCACCATGATCTACACTTGAAGCCCAGCAGAGACTGAAGGTCATGAAGGGCAATCGTTAATGGCTCTGTTGATGCCTATAGAATCAGAAGCCTGAGCATCAACGTGCTGTTTGACAAATATATTACCTAATTTCTTTCTATGAAATCAAAAAAATCTAACCATTACCAATGATGCCACCTCCCACAAAGGCCACCACCCACTCCTTAAATTACCTTCCTCCAGTTCATCCATGCTTCCGATTTTCCTGGATCCATCAATGGTGTAAATGTAACGCACTCCCTGAGGCAGGTTGATGTTGTCAGACAGAGACCGAGTCAGGTCAGCCAGCAATGCATCAAAGCTGCGAAAACGGTCAGAGGACACAGCGTACACAATCCCCTTGAAGTAGCGGTCCCCATTGCGGTAGAAGCGTACCTTCTTGGCTTTCTTCTCATTGCTCAGTGCCTGCAAGGTTCTGGTTCGGTAGAAGCTACAATGGGCGCTGTGAGTGGGGCTAGGCAGCCCATTCATCCGTGAGCCTCTCATGTTCCTGGATGCCTTATCTCTTTCGTCAAAATGTCCAAAATCAAGTTCCATATTTTAGTGGAACCTCAAATACCTGAGTATTGGAAAAAAGGGTCAGGGTGAAAAGAGAAAAGAAAAAACAGTGGGGAGAAAAAAATCAAATATTAGGCAGATCCAAATCTGCAATCTGCTGCTTGTGAAAAGAGCTGGTTGAAAAAAGCCAGTGACCCATCTGCTGCTTGCCCCTGAGCTGCAGGAATATTGATCTTAATAGAGAAGAAGGAGGGGTTACGCGGGGCTGGTGGTTGTGGGGGTTGGGGTGAGAGATAGAGAGAGGCACTTTTGGCACTGTTCCAAACAGAGAAGTGGGAGGGATTTTGAAATAGCTTAAAATCCTGGGACCTACTGACACCGGCTCCTATCAAATTGTAACTTCAGGCTAAATACATTAAAACCGGCATCTGTTTCCTCACACATGCTCACATGACTAACAGTTGAAAATGAATCCATAGCCTAACAAAATTCCCCTTGAAGAGAATAGAAGGAGCTAGCCAACATTAGCATCTCTAGCTTAGGAAACAATTTTTGCATCTCAGGGAAATGACTATGAAGGGGAGTGCTTTAATTTTATTCCAATCTCTCTTTCCTATTCTAATGTGTGCATACCCTCCCCCCGCCCCAAAATAAGCCTTGAGTAAGAGTCTCCTCTAAAGGGGCAGCCTCCAGGGAATAGCCAGTGTCTTTGTGCTATTCATCAAACCCTTTCCCCACCACGCTGGTACAGCTATACAACATTCATAAGAAATAAGCTGGGGGGAAAAAGAATTAGAAAATTCAGTTACCTAACAATTTATTCGCTTTGCTTCCCTCTGGTTCCATTTAGTAACAAAATCCTCTTCTATTTTTTTAGGTGCTTTATCCCTCTTCCCACAAATGCAGCCCCACCTCTTAACAGAATAATTTAATTGTTTAAAAGATTCCCAAATGAATCTCTGAACAGCATATGGGGTCTTTAGAAGCAAGCACACCTTTCATTGTTCTGTAGTTCTAACCTGACTGAAGGGGCATTTTGCCCTCACAGCAGGCAATTCACCCCAAACATGTCTATGGCCCAGGTGTGTTACAAGAGGAGGAAAAGATGGTCATCTGTCAGATTTGTTTTCCCCTTCTGTTGAACAAAAACAACAACAAAAAATCAAAACATGAAACCAAATTCAACAGAAGTCTCACAAGCTAGCAAAGGTAGTGACAGCTTAGGAAACAAACTATTAACATGCATCTCACAGATGGGGATAAAAGGACTCACAAAGCAAGCCAGACCTCAGCTGCTACACACTGCCACACTGAGATATTTGCAAGGGACCAGAGGGATATGAGATAAAGGAGGACCGGTACCTAGTAGGTTTTCCAGGCTCAGTCCCCTTTTTCTTCCAGTGTCACCATGACCTGTGCTGAGCTCAGCATTGTCTGTCAGACAACCTGCAGTGGTAGAGACCCCACCTCCTCAAGACAAGTAGCAGGCATTTCCCCAGGCGTGCTAGTAATGCTTGGAGCTAGTGTCAGGGGTGGTATTATTCTAAATCGACATCACAGTGAAAACAAAGGAACATCAAACTCACTTTTTCAAAGGAAAATTCCAGGTAGAGGCTTAGGAAACAAATCCAAGAATAAGGCAGCGGGGCAAAAAGAGACAGAGAGAAAGAGACAGAGGGGTGGAGAAAAAAAGAGAGAGAGAAAGAGAGAACTTTGCCTTGTGCTTTTCCCGTTTGACATCTGTTACATTCTTCCTGAAAATAACTTGAAAGCCCCACTCACCGGTTTTCTGCTGGTTGGGTGGAGATGCTGAGAGAAAGAAAACCAATCTCTCTGTGCCTTTGTTGTCTGAGCTCCAAGCAAGAAATTCCTGCCAGGGTGGATAGATGCCTTCTAGGTCCTAGTGCCTTGCGCAGCATCTCCCCTATACTCAGGCTTAGTGAATCCCTCAACCTCCTATGATTAATTGCATGTTGTTTTTTTTAATTTTCAGCCTGCATTAACAACTAGAAAGGTTTCATTTATAAAAAACAGGAAATTGTAGGGTAGCAAAAAGATTGCACAGACAAGTTTAGAATGCTCTAATGAGCAATGTGCTAGCCTTTTCTTTTAACGAATTGGTAATTTCACTTGGCCAAAATCTTGACTTAATCTGCCTGGGGGGCTGGACACAGTCAAACCAGGCTTCTTAGAAATTGTCAGTCTCTTCCTTTCACCTTCTTGAGAGAAAACAATTAAATTGGCAAGTTATTTAAGGAATTTTAGTCTGTACATCCAACAACTGGGTATGGTATTTTTTAAATGAGGACAATGGAACAGACTAAGAGGGAGTAGGAAACAGACAAGGGAAAAGAGTTCCAGATTTCACAGAGGATAGAGTTGTAAAAGGACCCCAAAGACCTTTTAGCTTTGGTTAATGGGATCTGCGAAATTTACCTTTGGGAGTTTGAAACTTAAAATCCAACCCAGAGACCTTTGTATGTGAATGGAGTCTGATGGCTACAAGATAAATATTAACAGCTTTCTCCTCAAATGTCCTATTTGTTACTAATTGGCTTATTTATATCAGATATATTATAAAGAACAAGGAAGCGTCAAGAGTGAATTTATTAAATCTAGCCAAACTATAAGATGAAAGAAGAGAAAGATGAGAGATTAAAGTGGGGAGGGCTACCATTTTCACAACTGAGGTTTCATGTATTAATATTTAATAGTCTTGAACTATCATGGTTTTATTTTTACTTGGCTTCCAGGAAGCTCAGAGAGATTAGTATGCTCAGTAATTACCTTATATCTAACTCCAAGTATAAGTAACCCTTTCACACACACACACACACACATATATGTATACTAGGGGCCCAGTGCACAAAAATTTATGCACTGGGGGGGAGGATCCCTCAGCCCAGCCTGTGCCCTCTTGCAGTCTGGGACCCCTTGGGGGATAGCCACCTGCTGGTGTACCTGGCCAGCCTGGTGAGGGACTGATGGCTGTTTGCAGGTTGGCAAAGCCCTCCCAGTGGGAACCCTCATCCCATGGGGGTGTGGCCAGCCTGGGTGAGGGGCTAAGGGCTGTTTTCAGGCTCCCCATAGCTCTCATTGACCCAACATCCCAGCGAGACTGGCTGGAATCAGGTTTCTGGGGTTTATTTATCTTCTATAATGGAAACTTTGTTACCTTGAGCAGAGGCCTAGGCAGGCAACAGAAGCCTCCTGTTTGCTTCAGCTCTGTGGCTTCTATAATTGAAACAATTGTTGCTTGAGCAGAGGCCTGCTGGCCTAGTCAGACAGTTGCAATGGAAACCTCCTATTTACTCTAGCTCTGTGGCTGCTGGCCTCCATCTTGGCTGGGTTAATTTGCATACAGCCACTCTGATTGGCTGGTGGGTGTGGCTTTGGCTGGTGGACGTAGCTTATGTGTCTTGGAGCGATGGTCAATTTGCATATTACTCTTTTATTAGATTATATGTGTATGTATATATGTGTGTGTCTATATATCTAAACTAATAAAAGGGAAATAGTAAAATTAACCATTTCTTCGGGACGGGGTAAGCCACGCCCACTAGCCAATCAGAGGGACTGTATGCAAAATAGTCCAATCAAGATGGCGGAGGTGGGAGCAGGCAAGAAGCCACAGACTGCGGCCTCTGCCGCAAATAGAGGTGGCAGTCAAGGGAGGGAGCAGTCAGTCAGCCCGGGGGCTTCGATGGGCCTGGATGGGTCCCAGGGAACACATGCACGGAGGCTGCTAAGCCTCGGAGCGACCCACCCAGGCCCATCGCAGCCCCGGGGCTGGCTGGCTGGTCCAGAGACTGTGATTGGCCTGGGTGGGTCCCGGGGCACAGGCACGCAGGCTGCTAAGCCTCAGAGCGACCCCACTCAGGCCCATCACGGGGGAAGCGGGACCAGCCGGCAGAGGGGCTGCGATCAGTCTGGGTGGGTTCCGGGGCACACGTACGGAGGCTGCTAAGCCTCCGAGGGACCCACTCAGGCCCACGACAGTGGGGGCGG